>ABLG01000955.1:0-17087 GCA_000172435.1 Meloidogyne hapla | reverse complement strand
CAGATTTTTGAGAGAAAAATTAAATTTAGAATCATAGTATGGAATGAATTGTTTGATGATAAGATTAGTATTTTTGTATGTAAAAGACATGTTTTAAACACATGATCAATTTATTTTAGTTAAAAAAATTTTTGGTGACAGGGAACGCATGGTAATTGTTTAAATATTTAACAAACTATTTAATTCAGAAAATATTAACATATTAAATCCTCTTATAAAATCAGTCATGTTTTGGTTCCGATGTTTAGTTGATCCCGAAGAGACTAATTAAATAATAAAAAAAAAGATGCCTGAGAAGGCAAAAGGGGAGGGGGAATTTTCACAAAATTCTGAAATTTTCCGACTTTCGTGGTCAGACGTTTTTTTTACCTTAGAAAATTTAAAAAATATTCAATAAAATAATTTTCATAAAAATAATTAGTTTGTTTATATATTTTTTGATTATTTTGCTAAAAATAACTCGCGCAGTCTGTGTGATTCACAGCCTTATAAAATTAGTAGTAAACAAGTAATTAAAAAATAAAATAAATAAAAAAGAAAATAATATCTTTGAAAATAAATAATAAAAACATTAAAAATATAATTTATTTTTATTTTTCATGGAAATTTATTAAATTAATAATGTGTGCAAAAATAAATTTTACAGTGAAATAAAATTCTAAAAATAAATAAAAAAAAAGTTTTTTTTATTATTATTTGAAAAATATTTTTTTTTTCAAAATTTTTTTCTTTTCGAACGTTTTGTTGTAATAAAATAAAAGAGGGCGGTAGTTTTAATATATTTTTATTGAAAAAATACAAATGATTGATAGGCAATAAATTTTTTTACAATTAAATTCTTCTCTTTTTTATTCAATAAAATAAGCAATTTTAAAAGATAAAAAATTTTTTTAAAATTTTGATAATTATAAAAAAAGAAAAAATGTCAGAAAAAATTATTTTTCGTTTTTTTATATTAAACAGAAATTTTTAGAAATTTTTTTTTTAATTTTAAACGCAGCTTTATAAAGAAGAATTTTATTAAAATAAATTTAAAGAAAAAATGTTAAAAATTTTTATTTTTATTTATTTTTAAAGTAAACAAACAAAAAAAGTTAAAAATTCTTTTAAATATGTTAAAAAAATATTATTCTCGTGCTTGTAAAAATATTTAGTTATTGAATAATAAATTTTTTTATTTTTTATTTATGATTAGCGATTTAGACAAAAATATTTAAAAAAAATAAATAAACACTTGAGAGAAGTTGAAAAAAAAATAAAATATTTTGAAATTTATTAAAATTAATTTAAATAAAGATTAATTTTAAATTTAATTTTAAATAATATTAAATTAATAAGGATTTAATGGAAGTATTAAATGAAAAGAAAATTTAATTAATTATTTGAAATTTTTTAATTTAATACATAAGGTTTTTGGATAAAGATCTTTTTAAATAAATTAAATTAAAACAAATTTAGATGTTAATTAATTATAATTAATTATAAGTAATTAATTTAATTTATTTATATTTCATTGTATAAATAATTAAAGGAAAATGATTTTTAATTTTTGTTTGATAAAAGGTGTTCTTATCAAAAAATTAATTAATTAAATTATCAAAAATATTAAAGAGAAAAAAATATATCTAAATTTTTGGAATTCTTTATAGACGTAGATAATTTCTTAATAATCATCATTATTATAGTTGAGAAGCAAAAATAAAAATAAATAAACTTAATAAAAACAATCAGACATTTGTTAGTTAAATCTAGTGATTTAATATTATTTTTTCCTATTTTTTATTTCAAGTTTAGAGTCAATAATTGTATTTTCTAGTATGTGGCGAGATGGCCGAGCGGTCCAAGGCGCTGGTTTAAGGCACCAGTCTCTTCGGAGGCGTGGGTTCGAATCCCACTCTCGTCAGGAATTTTTTAAAATAAATTTTTAATTTTAAAAATATTAGATAATTATCTCTTGATGATTTTTTGATAAAAAAAATTTTTTTTTTAAAATTGAATAAATGAAAAATATTTTTTTAATAATCGATCAACTAAAAATCCATTATTTGCCAAATCATCAATAATTCTTTACTTTTCCAGTCAAAAATGTGTAGATCAGTCAATCCTCCTCCATCCTTCCCTATTCATTCATTCCCCTCATCAAATTTACAAAATATAATTTTCTCCGTTCCTCTAAATATTTTACCAATTTGGGCAGCTGACTGACATTGATGTGAGCAGCTCAATTCAACTTTTATTCCAAGTGTGAGTGAATGGATTCGGCTGGTCGAGAGGAAAATGATGGTGATGGTGATGATGAGAGTTAGGTAGTTAGTAAAAGTGATGGGTTGGCGAATGAGTGAATAAATGAGTGAAGCGAGCGATCTGCCCATTTTTGGTTATAGCGGTGTGCGTTCACCCAAAGCAGCGTTTCTCTCATTGACACTATATCCTTAACGATTTTCCCTTTTCAAAGTTTTAGCCAGATCTCCTTCCCAAACTCATCCTTTATTTATAAACTGACTCATATGACTTTTTAAATAACTCAGTAATATCTTGATTTATTGACATTAACGTCTGATCAAATCATCATACTGATCATACTCATACCCTGCTTTATACTCATATCCTCTCATATATAGCTGAGGGGCATGTGGAAGATGTGTCGATCTGTGTTTGTAAATAACAGAAAGTGCATTAAGCCTCATATAATTATCATTTTTTATTTTTATTAATACTCTCTTGCATTTATTTATTATTTTCTAAATTAATTTTACTTTTGAGCATTAGAAATTGAAAAACCCTACTATTTAATTAATCTAATATTTAATTAATTATTAACTATTAAGCAAAATAATTTTTTGCTTGATTTGCCTAATTAAAATTTATTTTCCTTCATTCATTTCTTTCATTTAAAACTAACAGAAAAAATATAAGAAAATAGGCTTCTTGCTCATATAGAATTTTAGATTGCCCTAAATCCAAATATAAAGAAAAAGCTCTCCTCTCCTCATCAGGCATATAACTAAACCCCTCCAAAGTGACTAGGCCTGTTTTAGTTTTTTTCTGAGTTTTTTTTTTGCTTCTCTCATTTTTTTTTCATTTTATTCATGCAAAAGTAAAAATGGAAAGAAGAATGTTTGCCATATATTTCTACCTCTTTTATTTTTCTTTATTTTACTGTTCAATGGTTGTGTGCCAGTCAATTCGCTTTCTCCATAAATGGAGTTGATGGAAAGCAAGAAAATAAATTGGTTGAGGAGAAAAGGAGGGTTGTTTAGTTTATTCTCTCTAGTAGCTTAAACATTGAAAGAGCCCCATCGGAAACGGCTTGATGGGATTGAATGGAAAGAAACAAGGCTTTGCCGGAGGCGAATTGAGCGCTAGTAAAGTATAGTAAGCACCGATGGCAAATAACACCAAGTGAGTGCCTGAATAGGACAGACACTAAAAATGGGAAAATGCGGCATTGAAAGAAAAAAAAATGAAAGCAATTTTGTTTAAAAATGAAAGGAGAGCTTTGTGAATTTTTACTTTGTGCCAATCCTTCACCATCAGTCAGTCAACAAAAAAAAGAAATTTTAGAATTGAAAAATGTGTAGCTACTATATCAACCAAGCAATTAAAAAAAATATTTTTTTAAATTACTACTATAGTCATTTTAAAAACATTAAATTTTAAAATCAATCATTCTAAGTCTATCGTAATTTTATTAACTGATCTACTTAAATATTAGATTTATTATTAACTATTTTATAATAATTATTATTATACCAATTTTATTTTCAAGTTTATTAATGATATTTTATTTATTTCCTGATTATCGGTCAACTCCGACTACAGTACCCCTTAGATATAATACCCCTCGGATACTGGCCCGTCCATTTCTGTGGCACTATAATCGGAGGCGGTTATCAAAAAATATCTTAAATAAATAAAGATACTCAACATTGATCAGGACCTTTGAAATTTCATTTTTTCTAATTTTCTTCCTTTAATTTCCTTCATATTAAAATCTTATACTTAATAATAGATAAAGCTTGAGAATAAATCGTAAAGTTATTTGAAGCTGCCACTATCAGCTTTCACTATAATGCTAAAGTAGTTAATTACATATTCAACTCTATATGTGCCTTTGGCATGTTTCGATAGAAAAATAAAGTGAATAAGTATTAGCTGGTTGTTGTTGTTGGTCAATCCATCTCTCATTCATTCACTCAAAAAAGTAAGGGATTCTGCTCTAGTTAGAGTTTTTGTGCCTATCCGATTTCCCATTTTGCCCAATGCTTGACGAAGCTTTGACACAAATTCTTTTCTCGGCTTTACCTCCCCCCATTCATTTTCCCGCATTCAACCAGTCAGCCATGTTTGGCAGCGCGCTCTCCCCTCAATTTTCCATTCCATTCGCTCCGCTCATTTTCTATTACTTTCCATAAACCAACTGCTCATTCCCCCTTATTCTAAAACATTCATTCTCATCAGTGCCAATGCTTAAGCGATAGCAGTAGTCGATGGGGGCTTTGCCTCAAACACTAAAACATATATCCCTTTTTTGCCAATATATACATTATAATGGTGGCAAGCCGCCTTTGGCACACATTTTCTGTTAGTTGATGTCTGCTTGATGTGAGTGCCACAAGCGATAGCAAAATAATAGAAAAAGAAGGAAAAGAATTAGGGCGGAGGCTTGAATAAAATAGTCAGCCGTTGTTTGGCGCATTTTGTCCCGTTGAACGAAGCCTTAGACCTCTAGGCCTCAAATTCTCATTCTTTGAGTGATGGCGACGGCTGCCTGGCTGCCACCATCTTCTTTTTTCCTTTTTGAGATCGTCGTCCCATTCATTTTATTTATTTAATCTAAAATTACTATATTTTATGTTTGGGCAAAATGGAAATTTTTAATGACAGTAAGTCTCTGACAGCTGAAAAATTTACTTTATTTTACTTATCTCCTTCAATCAGTCTGAATAAATTAAAATAATTGTCAGTTTTAAAAGAAAGATTTCCTAGCTTGCGGGGACTTTCTTCATTGAGAAACTTCCCACGGCAAAAGATCAGTTAAATGATCATCAATATCAAAGGTACAATATTGATACTGATACAAGTAATCAGGTGGCACGCCTGGGGAGGTAGGTTCAATATATGTAAATTCTGACATGAGCAGAAGGCATTGACTTATACTTTATTAAATCTTTATATTTATGGCTTGATCACTAAAGATCAAAGTGATCAGTAACTAGAATAAATTTTTTATATTACCATTGGGTGTGGAAGGTTAAAAAAGGGCGGGTAAATAGAATGAGTTGAGTTAAGAAAACAGCCAATTGGCCTTTGGCTCTCTATGATTGGGGAAATAATTTGCTTTAAAAGAGGTTTCTTTAGTCATTCAGCTTGAGTTTATTAGAGTTTATTAAATAGAAATCTCATTTTAAGATATTTATTTATCCTTGATCTTTTTGTTGATTCCAATCTTATTCGATAGAAAAATCACTTAAAAATATTTTTTATCCAACCGATCAAATTTCTTTAATATACAATTATAAAAATAATTAAAATCATATTTCTTTAAAATAATTTTTATTTTCTCCAATTTTCTGTTTGTGATTTATTTCTAATTTATTCATTTTATTTTGATCATTTCAAGGTTATAAACTATTTCCTTAACATTTTGTGGTCTAAAAAGAGCATCTGCTTGACAATAACACTAAAAAATAATATAAATTTTCTTCAATCCATGCTCTTATCCCCCACAAATCGAATGCCCATTTTTATAGACAATTCTATTTTTCTCCCTCATTCATCAACCACTTGCCATCTGGCGGCCAAACATGCATTTTTCATTATTTTCTCTTCCAGGGCAATCGCATTTTCTAATTTTTTTCTTATATTTTTAACCCTCTCATTGTGCGCGACATTTATTCTGATCCTCCTCTTATATCCATGGCATGTGAAAAAGTGATGGGGAAAGAAAGGACCATCTGCTATAATACTGCCATTCTTTGTTCTCATTAATGATATATTAAATCATTGATTAAATCAATTAATTATTCTCAGTGATTTTCCATTCTAGTTGTTTCCACATACCCTCCAACCCATGAGATTTAAATGAACGATCTAAATTTGTGGATCAACACCTTACCTATCAATATGTCAACATAAACCCTAGCACATCCGATATTTAAATTTTTCCTTCTAAAGTCTTATCTCTCATGATCATGATCAAGATAAACGGATCGTATCAACTAGCAATCACTGGACAGCAACACTGTCCATCTACTAAAAGACTCCATAGACAAACATTATTTTCTCTTTAAATTGTTTTCTAGGTCAACTTGTCTGATAAAAGACCCGATCAAACAAAAGTTTCCCTCAGGCAAATTTGACCATTAACTTACTAAAATACACTTATATAAACATCCTCAATATATTCTTCCAATTTTTATATATTGCTTTTATTTCCTTAGACTGATGGCTTGGCCCTAGGGAGAGAGAAAAGAGTAAATAGAAAAGTAAAGAATAGGAGGGTGATTAGAACCTGCGCAACTGTGTAGCGGCTAAAAAGTGGTTAAAAGTGAAAGAATTGGGAAAAAGAGGAGAAAATGCGTTTGTTGATGAGTATATTAAGAAGGAAACTATGGAAACGATTTTAGGCAAAATCCCCCCAAAAATCAAGGGTGATGGGAAGAAGGAAAAAATTTCTTCGTCTAGTTCCATTTCCATTTATTTTCATCAAAAACAGGCAAAAATTGACGATATATTTTAAGATATTTAAAGTAAAAGAAAGAAAATAGGCGTTGATTAGTTAGGATGAGGACGCTACTTTAATGGAGAAAAGTGAAAATTGTGGGGGCCACCCGCTGAGTTTTTGGCTGTTGACTAGTGAGAGATATATGCTCAAATAAAAATATTGCTTTTGAATGATTTTCTTTGAAAAATATATTTTTGATTGCTTTGTTTGGATTTAAAAAATGGTCAGGTTTTGAGATTATCAGTGCTGTGTGGCTACGTTAGCTCTGAAGTCTGAGCTTGATTTTAAATACAAAATCAAAACTTGCCCTGGAGATTTTTATTAATTTTAACAGTCCCCTTTAAAGGGTCATCTAGAGATCATCTAATTAATTTAATTTTAACAAATTAAAAATCCCTGATTTTGACAGTCAAACAATGCAATATTTATTTATTAAAAATATTCTTCTATTTATTATTTTCCATATCCCCAAACATTTTTTTTCGTAAAACGATTTTTTCTATAAAAATTTAAAAATAATTTTTCTGATTCAAAAAATGTTTTTGTGTAAAATAAAGGCAATTTATTTTTTAGGGACACTTTTCGTGTAAAAGAGATCAACCAAATCCTTTCTGTTATTCAATGAAAAATAAATAAATAAATAAATAAATAAATAAAATAATTTTATATTTTGAGATTTTTTGATTGATAATAATAAATTTATCCTTTATTTTATATTTTCATGAAATTTTATTTTTTATTTTTATTTTTATCTATTCACACCTTTATTGCTATTTTATTGTGTCTATTTTTTTATTTTTGAACAATATTAATTTTAATGATCAACAATTATTATCTTTCAAAATATACTTCTTTGCAGCTTAGTGTGTCTTTAAAGCCTTATTTATTTAAAAAAACTTTAATCTCAAAATAAAAAAAATAAATATTAATTTAGTTGATTTTTAAAGCTCTCCCTTTATTATTGCCACTAAAAAATACCAAAGAAATCAAATAAACAAGAAAATGTTTTCTAAATAAAAATTGTTTTTTTTTGTTGTCCCTGTCATTATTTTTGAATTTATTATTTTTTTTATTCACTTTCTTTTTTTTTGATGATCAGAAAGAAAATTTAAAAGAAACTAATTTAAAGTTAGAAATATATAGATTTGTTGAAATATGGCCTTCTCTTTTTGTTACTTTCTGTCTTCCTAAAAAATTATTTTTTCTGCGCGTCAGTTTTTGTATATGATCCTTTTAGTTTTTTCTTCATTTTTTCCTTTTCAATTTTTAAAATAAATTTGGTGGTAAAAAAAGTTAAAATCAACACATTTCTAAGGAAATAAACAAGTTCTTTATCTTTGACAGTGACAGGACAGCCTCTTATCAGGATCAAAATAAAAATCCTTAAAAGAATTCTGGGATGTAAACATTAAGCTAATCCACTTGTGAATGGCCATTTGATCTTGGTTAGTCGTTCAACCATTTCTTTTCATTTTAACTTCAAATCATAAAGGAAACAAACCTTAATTTTCTTGTACCCAATTGTCTAATATCCAATTGCCCGATCACATGATATAACTAAAAACTTTGGATATGTTGTGATAAGATAGGGATTTTTAAATTTAAGAAAATTATTTTTTTTTAAATTAATTGATATTTTTCTTTATTTTCCTATTTTCTTTTTATTGTCTTTTTATGTCCCTTTCTTTGTTCAGAAATAAAATTTTAGCTGGGTTGTTGAATGATGATCATGATCATTCATTTTCTTATCACACTTTTCTTTAAATATTATCATAATTTTATTTAAAAATATTTTTGATTATTAAATTAATTTGTTCCGGAAAAGGGTCTTGCAAATAATTAAATATATTCCTAATTTAAAGTTTGAAACCGAATTCGAGTGATCGATCATTCGATTGATCAAAATCACGAAAAAAATTCGATCGGGAATATTCGATCTGATTTTTGACTGATTTCTCTGTCTCGATTCGATCTCTCTGAAAACATACGCGTGGTTCTTTCCATTTTACTCGTTTTTAGAGTAAAAAAACACACTCCGCTCTTTTTGAGGAAATAATCACCCAACTCAATTTTGGCGGGCTCCACTATATTTATAAAAAAATAATCTTTATTTGATCTCCAATTCCCTCTGTGAACAATCGACAAGAAAAGTGAGCATTACTTTATTTGAGGGAAAATGATCGCGCAATCGGAGAAAAATTGTTTTGTGTGTATTTGAGTGATGGTGAATGTTTTTATATATTTTTTGACTTTTTAATGTCTAATTTTAAAAATTTTTTTTTGAATTTTCTGGGCAATCCTATAAAATTGGCCTTATGATCACCAAGTTCCAGACCTCTCTTTTTCGATTTTTTGATTCTCTTCCTAATCATATATTCAAAATTATATATTTTTTATATACAAAATTTATTTATTTATTTATTTTGAGTGTAGCAAATCAATTTTTTTGTTCTCACCCTTCCCTCTGTCGATCACTCCAAAAATGCTCTCAATAACAACTAACTAAACAACACACTTTTCCGTGTGTTTGCCATTTGATTATTGCCCATCTTTTCTGTATAAATATATTTTTATATGGTGTCGGCCCACATTTTACCTTCTTCTCTATCGCCGCGTATCAATATATGACCAAATCACTAAATATTTTACAAGCCTTCCCATCCAGTAACTGCGCCTTTCCCTCATTTTTTGCCTCTTTTTTAAACTTAACTTACTCTCTTCTTTGTTCATTGACGTTCTTATTTATTCAAAAAATAATTTTACAGAATTTTTATTAAAAGAATGGTTAAAACTTCTGAATCTACAGCACTATTAGACAGTAATGGCAGTCCTAACTGCAGATCTCAGGCTTCTGATGATGATGCTGCAAATGATTCTAATAAACAGATAAAGGTGTGGTTTAGGTCAAAAAATATTTTTAATTTTATTTTTAGTTCCACAATGGCGGCAATTCTTCTCTTTTTGAAACCTCTACTTCAAATTCTACAGGGCATTTAACTGTTGAAAAATATATTCTTCAATTACAACAAAAAGATGAAAGGGTACTTGACAGTTGGGATAAAATGTCTCAAAATTTTTTTTAAATTTCAGATTCGTACTTTAAAAGATGAGAACAAACGATTGCGTTCAACACTCCTTTCAAAGACAAGCGAGTTTCAAATTCGAGTAGATGAGTTGGTCACAGAACTAGAAAGACAGGCAGAGATTGTCAAAAAGCTCCAGAATGAGTTGGCAATATGCCGAAGAAATGCTGCTAATTCTTCCACAGAATCAAAAAAATTTATTACTTCATCACCATTTATTTCACCTTCATTTGTCCCTCCCAAATCAAAAAATATTTCTCCTTCCAAAAATATACAAACAAATAATAATGATGGTCAAGCTGTTGATATTTGTGCTAAATTACAAAGTTTTTGTGAGAGAAATAATATGGGAGAAACTCAACAACAGCAACAAGCTTTATTAGGAAATAGGAAGAAGAAGTCTTTAAAAACTTCCCCACTAATTCAAAAACAACAAAGTTTTGAATCATCTTCAGTTTGCCAAAATGGTAAGATTTTTGGCATAGTGTATTATAGTCCAATAGTCGTTTGTTCCAGTTTATTGATCATAACTTGTTTCAAGTTTATCTGATCAAGCTGATTTATATACCATTCGACTCGGCTCGACGAGCCGAGTCGAATGAGCTATCAATTGTTATTGTTCCACCCAATGTCGAAATCATACCCTGAGGGAATTTGGGGAGAAAACGGCATATTTTTGTTAAAACAAGTTTTTAATTTTAGTTGATAACAATGTTGAAGAGAATGAAAATCAACAACAAAATTTAATTCCATTTGAACAAATATGTAAATTAATATCTGAAAATCCAGCAACATTATTACCTGCTGCAGCACTTATTTTTGGTAGTGCTTCTATAACAACACAACAACAACCAACAGAAGATGAAGAAACATTTTCTTTAAATGAAGAAAATGAATTAGAAGAAGAAAAAGAAAAACAAAATTTTGAAGAAAATAATTTAAAAGAAGAAATCGAACAAGAACAACAAACACAAGATGCAGCAGAAGCAGCTGCTAATCTTATTAGTTTTTTAATGGAATCAACAAATATTTCAAACAATAATTTAGCTGGTAAATTAAATAAATATTTAATGTTTTGTTAAAAATTAGTTCTTTGTGGCCGTAGTCGAATTATAATAAAAAATTTTGGGTTCGTTCGCAAAAATGCATTCATCTGCAAAAATTGTCCGCAAGATTCAGATTTTTCTAGAAAAATTTTTTTCTCATGGAAAATTTTTTTTCGCCTTTTTAATTATAATTTTTCAGATTCAACTCCTCCAACTTCTTCTTTTGCTTCAACTTCAACGTTTAACAATGACTCTATTCCTCAACAAAATTTTGTTTCTCATCGCCGTAGCAAATCACGTCGAAATTCAAGCAATCAAACAATAACAGAAACACCTACTCAACGACAACTTCAACAAAATTTGGATTTTGAAGAGGTTCTAAATATAAATAATTATTTAATAAATTTATTTTCAAGGTAATGCAACGCGTGATAGGTGAAGCAATGAATGGAGTAATTGACGACAAAAATACTTTAATAAATGAAACACAACTTAAAGAAAAACAAAATGTTGAGAATATATTAAAAATTAATAAACAAAAAATAACAACAACAACACTTGTTTCTTCTCCTTCTTTGACAACAACAAAACAAAATTATTTTACACCTCCTTCACATGTAAATATTTTTTTAATTAAAAAAATTTTTTTTTAATTTTTAAGCCTGCAAAGAAAACACCAAATAATTCTGGCGGTACAAAATCAAATAATCTCCCTCATCATCATTCTGCTGCTACTGCAAAGCCTTTTTCTCCGGAAGAACAAAAACTTGTTAACGAATTGGAGGTATGTTGGAAGGATTTTTTGGATTTTTTTTTGGAAAATATTTTTTAAAATTTTTAAAGGCTCGAATCGACGCAAATATCGTCAAACTTGGCAATTGTCATTTAAATACAACCGAATTGGCAGTTCAATGTACTCGTTTAATGAGAGAATATAGCATTGGACAACGCCTATTTGCACGTACAGTTATGTGTAAAGTATCTCAGGTAACTAAAAAAATTCTAAAAATTTGTAAAAAATTTAAAAAAAAATTTTTAGTCGCAAGGTTCACTGAGCGAACTTCTTTCAAAGCCAAGGCCTTGGAATAAACTAACAGATAAAGGCCGTGATTCATTCCGTCGGATTTTTGGATGGATATCTGATGATTTTGCCATTGATTTACTTTGCCAATTATCTCCTCGTAAAGTTGCTGGGGCAGAGAAGATAATACATCCTGACCCTCAAACATTGATTGGATTACCTGAAAATAATTTTGATGGAACTGGGGAATCGTTGGCAGCAAAGGTTGATCATCCAACTTTTGTTGATAATAAAAAAGGTCTTTATTTTTATTTTTCACTCAAATCCAAGAGATCAACACTTTCTTTTAGTGTTGACCTTCAGGAAGTTGATCTCTTGGATATTGATCTTATTTTTAGTAACTCTTCGTCAAGTCAATTCATTATCTTCCAACTCCATCCTAAGAGATATTAAAACAGAAATGCCATTATCTCCACAACCCTTTGATCATTTACTACACAAAAACAAACTTTTGCCAACATTAAAAACAACAAATTCAACAGAAACATTAAATGAAAGTTCTGGAGGAGTGGAACGAGGAGGAGGACGTTGGCGTCATGACGATATTCCAAAAGAAAAGATTATTGGAATTTTAGAAGCAGAAAAGGCTAAAATACTTGAACAAGAAACTAACAATAATTTAAATAGATCAATGAGTGTATCTTCAAATAAAAGTGGAGATTCATTAACACATTCTTCAAGGAGAGGAAAAAGTGTTAGCGCTGCTTTGGATAATGATTGTTCGATTAATTCTCAACCTTTAGTTTTGAGCAAGGTTTGGTAGTTTTGGGCTCAAACCCAAAAGATCACCGCTCTATAAACAGATCTAAAGGGTTGATCTTTTGGGTTGATCCTATTTTTGGATTTCCACCAGACTATCTAACTATAATAAATTTAAAGTCTCGTCGTCAATCCTCATCAACAAAAGATTCTGATATTAATCAACAACCACCAAGATCTCTATCTCCTTCTCATATTTTATTTGAACCTCCATTTGCACCAACACAAGCACAAATAGAAAAATATTCTTCTTTGACTCTAGATACTGAAGATATTGCTCGACGTATGAAAGAATTTTTGGCTTTAAATGCGATAAGTCAACGTCAGGTTGGGGATAATGTGGTTGGATTATCTCAGGCAAGTTTTTGGAATTTTTTGGAAAATTAAAAAAAAAATAATTTTTAGGGCTCCGTTTCTGACATGTTAACACGCCCAAAAGCCTGGAATATTTTAACATCAAAAGGTAGAGAACCATTTGTTCGAATGTTTATATTTTTGGAGCAACAAAGAGAAAGAAATAATGAAAATGAGGAAGAAAACGGGAAAAATGAACGAAATAATAATGATGATTTAGACTCACAAACATCTTTAGATTTAAAGCTTGAAGACGATTCTTGTTCAAATAAAGGAGAAGAAGAAGAAAATAAATTAGAAAAACAAGATGATGGATATTCAACAAAATTGCAAATTATAGAAGAGGAAGAGATGGAAGATGAAGAAATTGAAGAAGAAGATGAGGAGATGGAAGAGAGGAAGAAGAAGATGAAGGATGATGAAAATGAAGATAAATATGAAGAAAATGAAGAAAAATGTGAAGAATTAGAAAATTTTAAAGGTGAAGAGATTAGCAAAGCTTCAAAGAGAACTACGTCTTTTGCTCCTTTAATCACTAATGATGATCAACCAGCAGTTAAAAGACCAAAAAGAAATATTAATAACACAAATATCAACATCCCCTTAACAACAGAAATCAATCCCTCTGATCAAATAGACACTGCAGATGTTGCAAGACGCATAAAAGAATCTCTTTCACGTAGTGGATTATCACAAAGGGTAAACATTTTTTTTTGAATTTTACAAAAAAATTTTTTGATAGAAAAAAACTTGAATTTTTAATTCTCTTATAGGCATTTGGTGAACACGTTTTAAATATGACCTCTGGTTGTTTCTCTGATTTATTAACTAAAGCAAGGCCTTGGGTAATGCTTGGTTGGAAACACCGACAAGCTTTTCAAAAAATGGTAATTAAAATAAAAAATTGAAAATAATCTCGTTTTTCGAGTATTTTTCTATCAAACGATTTTTTATTTTAAAAATTAAAATTTTTAAAATTTTTTAAAAATTCCAAAAAAATTTTCCAGGTTGAATTTCTTGCTGATCCAGACGCTATCGAACGTTTACGTGCTGATGAACGCCATCGCTGTGAAATGAACAATGCATTGAACGCTCTCCGTGCAATTGCTGCTGTTGCACCTCCTCCAAATGAAGAAATTGATGATATTTTTGAACAAAAAATTAACAACAAAAAATTTAACAAAAAACAGCCAAATTCACCAAATTATTGTTCGTCTTCATCATCTTCAAGGCTTAGTCCTTGTATTACTTCTAATGCACAATTTATTTCTTCTTCTTCAACTGATCCTTTAATTTCTGCCACTTCTACTTTACAAATTGTATCAAATTTAGCTAATGAATTGGGGGTAAATACTCCAATCGGAACAATATTAAAAAAGGCAAATTCTCCAAATCCGGCTATTTCAAATGGTGTATTGCCTGTAAATAATGTGAGGGTCTTTTTTAGATTTTTTAGTTCAATATTTATTTTTCAGACAAATCATTCTACAAATAAAAGAAAATCAAGTACTCCAACTTCAATAAATAATACTATTTCTTTGGTCAAAACAGAAACAACAATAAATCCTTCAGTAGGTGCTCCCTCGGCTAAAAGACTTCCTGTAATTTTTATAAAAATTTTTTTTTATTTTTTAAAAATTTCTTAGCGTTTTCAACGTACAATAATCACTGATCGCCAAAAAGAAGCTTTAATATTTATTTATATTCATGAACAAAGACCAAACTCAAAATTAATTGAACAATTGGCAACAAAAGTTGGATTACAACCACGTACCGTAAATAATTGGTTTCATAACCACAGAACGAGAAATAAGGTGAATATTTTATTTTTTCGAAAATATATTGATTGATTTTATTGGTCAAACCCCAAAATATCAACTCTCTAAAAATCAATTCCCTAGTGTTGATCTTGAGGGTATTGATCTGTGAATATTTTTATTTTTTTTTATATTTCCAGGAAAAACAAGTTAAAAACGAGGGAGGAGATGAAGAAACAATAACAACAATAAAAACTTCCCATTCAACAACACCAACACCTGCCCAAGTTTTAAGTCGTGCATTAAATGCAACTGATACAAAAACAACCAAATGGTTTAGGGTGTGTTCTTTGTTATTAAAAAATTTTTTTAATTTTAAAAATTAATTTTCTTTAGGAACTTGCTGAATTATTACAAATAAATAATGAAAATAATTCAAATAATAATCAAGATATCACAAATTATAACAACAACAATAATTATTTTAGTTGTTTGTCTTCTTTAAAAAATGAAATTTGTTCACCTCAAAATAATAAAACTTTAAATGAAGAAATTGATCAGATAACCGGAAATAATAATAGTGCTATTTCTTCTCCTCCTGCTTCTCTAAACCGGAATAGTAGCAGTAGTTTGTTAGATCGAGCAATTGCGCGAATGCATAGTAGAATATCAGCTGAAGGTGTTTAAGTACAGGGATTGAGATATATTTTTTTGTTTTTTTAAATTTCTCATTTTTATATTTTGCTTTAATATATGTAAAATTTTTGATATCTTAAACGATAGTTTTTTTCATAATTTCTTCAGACATTCCAAAATACCTAATTGTTCCATAGTTTCTCAATTTATATAAAATTCAAATTAGTTTTTTTTCATTAAGTTACTTTTCCTTTCTTTAATTTTGTATCATTACTTCAAGTAGGAAATGATTTCAGTTACCACCAGTTTAAGTAAAATCATTAGCCAACAATTTTATTTTAATTTTGTTCATCTTTATTTTAATTTTATCATTCCACTATCATTTACATACATGACATTCCTATAAGTTTTGTACTAATATATACATACAGACTAAATATACACAAGAAATTAAACACATTTTTTAATTACATATTTTGATCTCTGTTCTTTTTTAAATAAAATGTTTTTAAATTTAAATTTTCTGGTAAAAACGGTAAAATTATATTTTTTGATTTGCGCCAAACTGGCCTTGCGCCAAATTATCGCTTCAAAATGGCCGCACCAAAATACTCTCGCTAGACTCACGTTTTTGACACATGAGTCTTGTTGATAAATTTTGAAAAAATATTAATCAAGCATTTTATCAAGTATTTAATCAAGTATATTTTAATTTTTTAGATTAATTTTTTAGATAATAATATTTTTACTTAAATACCTGTTTCTACTTACTTAAAATTTTTCTGATGGTTTGCATTTTGGGAATTGAAGGAAGTAATTTTATTTCTTTTTTTATTTTTACGTAAATTTTCTAGAAAATTTTTTAAGGTGCAAACAAAATTGGTGTAGGCATTATTTGTGATGGAGAAGTGCTCAGTAATCCTAGACGAACATTTCACGCTCCACCTGGTGAAGGATTTCGGCCAACTGAAACAGCAGTTCATCATCGCCAACATATTATATCACTTGTAATTGAAGCTTTGAGGATAGCAAAAATAGAGGTTTTATTTGATTTTTGGTTGATTTTTGAGTTTTTTGGTTCATTTGGTGGGATTATTTAAATTTTTTCTAAAGTTCGTAAAATCTGCCAAATATTTTTCTAAATTTCTGCTGTTTTTCGAAAATTTTTTTGAACGACCTTGACATTGCATATCGCTGTTCTCAGATTTTATCTTAATTTCCTATCATTCTAGGATCCGTCTGAAGAGATTGATGCAATTGCATACACAAAAGGACCAGGGATGGGTGCACCTCTACAGGTTGGCGCTGTCGTTGCCCGTACACTCGCACAATTATGGAAAAAGCCTGCAATTCCAGTCAATCATTGTGTTGGACATATTGAGATGGGAAGATTGATAACTGGTGCTAAAAATCCAGTCATTCTTTATGTTAGTGGTGGAAATACTCAGGTTCATGAATTAATTATTTAATGTTATTTTAATTTTTTAAAAATTAAATTTGGGCTCTTCTAAGTTTTTTTTATTTTTTAAATCAATTGGTACTGTTCCAATATGTCCCTCCACCCCGTATATTCGCGGCGAATTTACACAACCATATATTCGCGAGATTATAAAATGGTAACTGATATTTCAAGAAATAGGCTTA
>ABLG01000958.1:0-24273 GCA_000172435.1 Meloidogyne hapla | reverse complement strand
TATCTTTCTTCCTTGTTATCTCTCCTCTCATCCTTTTTATAATTTCTTGTCTTCCTTTTTATCCTTCCTATCTTCCCTTTTCTCATCCTTTACTTCCCTTTTGCCATTTCTATCTTCTTTTCTATCCATCTTTTCTTCATTTTTCTCTTTATCTTTGCGCTTCAAAAAATTTTCCCAGACTGAAGTTAGCTCCTATAAAACAATTTTGTAAACCTGATTTTAAAAAACCAAAAAAAACCTGTGCAGAAAGAGGTGAAGCAGTGACCACTTTTGGTTGAATTGTATTAATCGAAGTTGTGACATGCCTGACTGATCCATTTCCAGGTGGAGATAAGGAAACGACTTAACAATAATTATTTAATATTATCTGTAATAAAAACAAACTTGGAGCAACAGGAACATTTTGTGCTGCAGAAATTGGAATGTTAATTGTAGGAGAAGGCCTTGTTCTCTTATCCTTTTTCTCTTTATCTTTGCGTATCAAAAAGTTTTCCCAAAGCGAGCTTAATTCCTATAAAACAATTATTTTAAAATGATTTTAAAATTAAAAAAAAACCTGTGCAGAAAGAGAGGAAGCATTGACCAATCCTTTTTGTTGAACTGGATTAATCGAAGTCGGGACATGCATGGCTGATCCATTTCCAGTTGTCATGACTACAAAAGTAATTATTAAATGACTAAATTTTAATTAACAAGAACATACTTGGAGGAGTAAGAGGAATATTTTGTGCAGCAGAAGGAGGGATATTAATTGGGGGAGGAGGCATTTTTGGATCAAAAATGGGTATTTTTGGAAGAAAGAGAGGAGCTCCATGCAATGAAGATTCTGTTGACACAGTTGTAATATTATTTAGTGGAGCAGCTTGAGAAGGAGCTTGAGAAGAAAGAGCAGTGACTGAATAATCTAAAGTGATAAAATTTAGAGAAAATGATAGGCGTAATTATAAAAATCCTCTGAGGAGATGGCACGGTAACCTATGATTGCAGGAGAAAAAACTCCTACCAAAAATTTTCCTGGTTTGAATGAATGGGAGGGATCTGGCTTAAGTTAAATAACAAACCATAAACTGCATTATTTTGTGTTGTCACATTAATAGTTGTTGTAGTAGAAGTCATAGGATCAGATATAGTTTTCAAACCAATAAAAATAGGCGGTGGCTTTGAAGGTACTGGTTGCGTAATTGAAGCTGCTGGCATATTTGTTGTAGCTACAGAAGCTGAAATTTTTTGTTTTTAAATTTTCGATAAATTAAAAAAATACATGTTTGGGAAGAATCTGGTTGAGGAGGAGAACGTCCTGCAGTAGTGGCCAATTCTCTTTGAGCTTGAGCAAAAGCCAAATCCGGCATCAATTTGTGTAAAAGCGACTGTGTATCAGTCAGCACACTTGGCTTATTAACTCCACCCTAAGTTAAAATATAGAAATTAAAATTCTAAAATTAAATCAAACTGTTTGTTGATCAGTTGTTTCGCCACCAGAATGAAGCTAAACGACAGAAATTTATTTAGAATAAGCATAATTTAAAGTAAACCTCATTTAGATATTTTTGGATGGCTGATCGTAAACTTTTATTAGGGATGAGAGAATCTGCGCTTATTTGCTGAGAACATTCAGGACCAGGACAACGTTCTAATGGGTTGGCCAGAAGCTGTTGTTGATAACATTCAGCACAGAAACTATGCCCGCAACAAGCCGCTGAATTAAAAATTTATAAAATATAAGAAGGAAAACGAGGAGGGAAAATAAAAATAAATATAGAACCGGCAAAAACTTTCAAAAGGAAAAATTTTTAGGCAAAAAATCTAAAGAAATAAAATATTAAAAATAACCTAAAACAGCATCTCTTAATAATCCTTTGCAAAGATAACATTTGTATTGTTCAGGAACTTCTGACTGTTCTTCTATAGAGGGAGAACCAGTAACATCATCAGCTTGACCAGGAAATGGTTCCTAAAAACAAAAATTAATTTTAAACTTAAATCAATTAATTTAACGTGTTTTCGTTGAAGGCGTGCTTGAAAATGCATTATCGACTTGACAAATTTTCCTGATGGATGTAACATTGCTAAAGGATCATCTTTGGTTGTTTCCATCAATTCATCCATCGGAATCCCAGTCGTTCGTTTTGTATTTACCTACAAGTGGTTTTAATTTATGGTTTTGTGGAATCCACATGATTTTCGGCCCTTCATCACATTCGATTTTTCACACTAATTGAGTGGTCGGATTTAAGATTATTAATTTTATTTAAAGTAGAAACCCTTGTATTATAAAAAAAGTTAAAAATAAAAAAAACAGATCCAAGTATAAAGTCCAAAAAAAAAGTTTTTTGTCGAAAATGGTTTAAAAATGTGTGGCTTTATACCTGTTAATTAATTAAAAGTGAGATAAATTTGGGGAGAAAATAATGGCAGAATTAATCATTAAAAGGTTGCAACATCTTAAAAGGATTTCTAATTATCTAACTTAAATAAACAATACATAAAAATTATTTGAGATGCCTAGATTTTATGAAAGAAAAGAACAGATAAAATGAAAATCAGGCCTTCCAATTTATAAATTTTACCAACAAGGTTAGAAAAAACAGCGAAGTTGGAAGCCCTGATTAAAATTATATATTGATCTATAAAAAAATATATTAGAAAATTCAAAATTGGAAAAGTGAATTTGAAAAGAAATAAATAATTTGAAACAATTAAAATTATAAATGAAATGTGAAAAAAAATAAGAGAGAGTGAAGGAATAGTGATTTTTTGACAATGATTTTTAGTCAAATCTCATTGTCAAAAATATGTTAAAATTGTACAGCTAAAACCATGCTGAAAATATAAAAAACCTTATTGAGCAGGGCAAGACAGGAAATGGAAAATAATACTGCTCTTTTACCTTGCAAAAGAAAAAACTTGGTTTTTTCTAATTTTTTAGTAAGGAAAACTAAAAGAATCCAATATAAACAACCCAAGAAGTAACAAAGAAGGAAGCGGAGTTGGAGAAGTCATTCCACCAATGCTGAAGAAACAAAGTTAAGAAAAATTTCAACAAATCATCAGAAACTCATACGAAGCTTATTCAGTCAATCAACACTCTTCAAAGTAAAATATTAAATCCCCTTGTTCCTACTAGTGTTTTTGATAAAATAATAGGGCTAAAATACCTTGAAAATTCAAAAAGAATTTCTAAAAAAATTAAAGAGAAAAGAATTTAAAATAAATTTGTTGCAAATAAATTGCAAAAATAAATTATAAATTTAAAAAAATAAAGGAATTAATCAAACGCTGAGGAATCAATGGCAGAACACAAACAAAAACCGCCAAAACTGCTCATGGCCATTGCTGATTAAAATTCCCCGATCACTCGATTTCCTCGTCATCAAAGTGGAAAAGAGGAAGAAGAGAACTGAAATTACCAATGGACAGCTTTTGTACCAATGACCAGGCTGGGCACAACGATTGCAAACATAAGTCGGTGGAGGAGGTCCAGACATGATACCAATTGGTCGTTTTTGATAGCTAATAACAATTTATTTAAATAAAAATAAATTAAAATAAAAAAACTTGGCAGCGCTGTATTTCTCCGCAGAAACTTGTTTAACATGTGCAATCCGCTGGTTCTTCAGAAAAGCTTCGAAAAATCATCCCTTAAAATAAAAATTTGGGATGCTTCCAAATTAATTTAAACAAACCGGGCTAATGTAGGTGCTTGATTGAAAAACACCAGCAGAGCGTTGAACAATCCCGCTATTTGTTGTATCCCTTCAAAAATAAATTTTTAGAATTAAATTTTTTGTAAAAAGCTTACTGGACTTTCGGCAGTTTCAACGCATTGTCTCGAGGCAATCTTTGAACTACAACAGAAGAATTTCGTGGAACCAATTCACCAGTCGTATATTCACGTTTTGTGTGTGCATTTGTGATTAATAAATCAAAAGATTCTGTTCGAATATTTTCTTTGTCACAGATTGCTTTTTTTAATTCATCTACGCCAATATGCAAACCGTCGAATGTTAAAGTTTTATATTCAAGTGTTGCTTTGAATTTATAATGAACAGACGACATTTTAATAATTGAAACTAAATTTTCAAAAAAATTTTTAAAAAAGAAAAACACAAACATTTAGAAAAAACTGGAAAATGGACTCTAAATAAATAAGACTCTTTCTGTTTTTCTTTTTAATCTCTAATTTATTCACACTTCTTATTTTACTGGACAGTAGAGTACCGTCAAATGAAAGCCTTTAAAAATGACAATTTGTCAAATGACTTTTAACGTCTTTTCATCAATATTTTTAAAATTGTTCTTAAACTCTTCTCTTATAAGCGCATCCCGTTATAAAGCAAGAAATTTTAAAAAATATGGAAAAAAATCATTTATTAAATTTTTTAATTTTAGAAAAAATAATTTTAATGTAAGTAATTTTAAAAATTATTTTTATTAAGTCAATATTGTAAATCAATAAGAATAATATTTATGAAACAATTTTAGTTAAAAAATTAGCTAAATAATATTGGATATTTAAAATTATTTTTACAAAAACAACATTAGATCATGCAATATTTATTGTTGAACAATTAGGAAAGTTTTATTTAATAAGAATTAACAAATTTTGGTTTATTGGAGATCCATTTGATTGTCTTTAAGGATGTTGACACTTATTCGGAGAACACTTATCCTCATCAGATCCTAAAAACATGCGCATCAGAGCGCAAAAATTTTGAGCGGTTATCTTGAAAGGAATGGTATAAGTATATTTTATAAATTAAAACAGTTTTATACTGGCTTTGTTGTTGTTGGTGTTGTCGCCCTAAATGTAGAGGAACTCAGAGCATCTGTCAGCTCCGAAAAATCATCCTAAAATTAAAATTCCAGATGCATTCAAATTAATCTAAACAAACCGAGCTAATGTAGGTATTTGACTGAAAAACACCAGAAGAACGTTGAACAATCCCACCATTTGTTGTACCCCTCAAAAGATAAATTTTTAAAATTTATTTTTTTTCGAAAAGCTTACCGGACTTTCGGCAGTTTCAACGCTCGGAGCAATCTTTGAACTACAAGAGCAGAATTTCTTGGAACCAAATCACCAGTCGTATATTCACGTCTTGTGTGTGCATTTGTAATTAATAAATCAAAAGATTCTGTTCGAATATTTTCTTTATCACATATAGCTTTTTTTAATTCATCTACCCCAATATGCAAACCGGCGAATGTTAAGGTTTTATATTCAAATGTTGCTTTGAATTTATAATGAACTGACGACATTTTAATAATTGAAACTAAATTTTAAAAGAAATTTAAAAAATTCTTGGAAACACAACAAGGCTAGCAAGAAACTAAAGTAAAGACTCTAACATAAGCCGATTACTTTTTTTCTGCTTAATCTCTTATTTATTCACACTAGAGACCGGCGCAGGACAAGATCCTGCGCAGGATTTTGCTGGATCCGCGGTCCGCAGTCCTGCACTTTTTTAGATTTTGCAAGAGCAGGATTTATCCTGCAAAAATCCGCGCGGATCTTGTCCGCAGAAATTTTAGAAAAAAAAATCCGAATGCGGATCCTGCAAATGCGATTTTGCCGCTCTCTAATTTATACTCTACTCTCTAAATAATTTTACTCTTATTTTATTCTTATTTTATTGGACAGTTCAGCACCGCCAAATTGAGAGACGTTTTGTCACGGCTTAATTAAATAATAAATAAAAATACTATCAATAATTTTTAAATTTAGCAAAAATCAGTTTTTAATGTTTTATTTTAGAAAAAATAATTTTAATGGAAGCAAATTTAAAAAATAATCTTTAGGTCAATATTATAAATTAATAGGAATATTTAAAAATTTTAAGCAGCAATTTTAGTTAAAAAAATGGGCTAAATAATATTGGATATTTAAAAATAATTAAAAGAAAAATGATTTTCTCTTTAAAAATCAAGGAAATTACTTTTTAATTTTTAAAAAATTAAAAAATATTTTAAATATCCAAAAAATTTTAAATATCCAAAATTCTCATTTACAAAATAATATTATAAAAAATAAATTAATTAATTATTCATTTATTTAATTATTTTTTAATTCCATCAATAATCCTTATGTTCAATTACGTCAATTATATACATTCTGAAATATTATTAATTTTAAATATTATTTTTGAAATTATTTTTCAGACCGATTTTCATGCACTAGACTATGCATTGGAAGTTCTTGACCATTTAAATAAACCTTTAAAATAATAAAAAATATTTTTATTAATTTTAAAAATTACTCGAAATTGTGGACTATCATCCCAAACAGTTCCACTATCATTAGCTATCTTAAAAAGGGGAAAATTTTTAATAACAATTATTTTTATGAGGGAAGGTGAAATAAACAGATGATAAATTTTTTTCAATTTTTAAAGAAAATCCGACCTGACAACGAGCCATATGAATTAATTCGGCGACAGTACATCCATTATAAATTTCAATAACACAGCGGTCTTCTCCAACCTTTCCGTATTTAGGTAAATAAATGGTGTTAATAATAACATTTACTTTTGGACCCAAAGCCATTAAAATTAAGAAAGTTTAGAATAGAAAATTAATTACTAAAAATTGAAAAAAAATATTAAGAAATTAATTTTTAGAATATTTTTAAAAAATTAAAAAAAAATTAATTTTTAAAATAGAATTAAATTTTTATTTAAAAAATAATTTAGTAATTAAATTAAAAAATTTAATAAAAAATAATTTAAAATTTAATTTAAAAATGCAAAATTCAAAATAAAATTCTGAAAATATTTTATTTAAATATTTATATACATATTTTAAACAGAAATGATGACAAAAGGATAAATAAAATAGAAAAACAACACTTAAATGTTGTCTGGCTTTTATTTAAAAATGCAACATTTAAACAAAGAAAATTAAAAAAAATTCATTTTTCTTAAAAATAAAGAAGAAAAAATTAAAAAATGTTGAATAGATTAAAGATGACTGAAAATAGTTTAATAAACAAAAAATGTCTGAATAAAAAATTTGTAAAGATAAAAGATCGGCAAAAATATTTTTACATTTTTTCTGTTTAAAATGGTCGTAAATTAAATAAAAGATGAAGGAAAAAAAATAAATTGTAACATTTATTTAAATAATAAAAATGAAGGGGTTTGTTAAATTAAAAGGATTATTTATTAAAAATTTAAAAGGAATTAATATAAAATATTTATTTTTATTGAAGAGATTTTTGTAATTTTCTTTTGTAATTTTTAAAACATTTTTATGAAGATTAGACATTTAAAAACAGGAAATTTACTGTATAAAATAAATTAAAACAAATGTTTTGCTCTACTGGGATTTTTTTAGATTTCTTTTATTCAAAAAGCGATCGAACAAGCTGGTCTGAGTATTATAAGTTAAAAATGCCATAAAATTCTATTTATGGTAGCAAAATAAAATAAAATTTCATATAAATTTTTTCTATTTTACACTTTTGGTTTTGTTTATTTATTTGTTTATTTATAAGTTTATGTAAAGTTGTCCGCTTCTCTCTCTCCCACGTATTTAGAAATTCACCTGCATACAGTAATTACCTCCCCTTTTTTGTAAAAACACCCTAGCTTAAAGTAATATTTAATTAAGTAATATCTTTAATTTAAAATATTGAAATTAACATTTTTAAGTTTAATATAGAAAGACTGCCAATTTATCTGTCACAAGATTTTGATAAAAATAAATAATTGCCACTTTTATAAAATATTAAATAAAATATAAACAATAACTAACAATTTAAATTATAACAAGAATAATTATTAAAAATATATTTATAAATATATTATTAAAATATTACCAATAAAAAATAAAAAAATATTATTTACAGGTGTTAATTTATTAAAAAATAGGCAAATAATTATTGACATTTAGTTATAATTAATAAAATATTCCTATTTTATTTATTTTAATTAACGATAATATTAATAAAATAGTATTTAAATTAATTAAATAAAAATTATTTTCATAAAAATAAATATTTCTATTTTTTTCCTATTAATTTGAAAATTAAATTTATTAAATTAGTAAATAATTTTATTAATTTATTATTTTTATAAATAAATATTTTATTTAAATATTTACCAGAAATTTCATTTCAGAATTAAATAAAATTAAATTCTGATATAATTAATTAAAAACTTAAATTCTGAATTAAAGTCTGAATTAAATAATAAATAAATTCTGAATTAATAATTCTGAATTAAAATAATAATGTTTCAATTCGGAAATTAAATTAATACAGAATTTTCTAAACATATATTAATAATAATTTTAACCTGACAAAGTTTAATTTTATTAAATTAAAATTTGGTTCAAATTATACTTTATTTACTTAAAAAATTAATTTAATCTTTAAAAAATTTTTTAAATAAAATTATTAAATAATTTAATAAATTTTAAATATTCAAAAATACTTTAAAAGTTTCATTTAGCTTGAATTTAAATTTAAATTTTTTTAAATTATTTTCTTCTTGTATCTGTCAATTAAATTTTTTTTCGAGACAATTTAATTAAATATCATAAATATTTGAATTTATAAAAATAATTATATGTATATAATTATTTTTTTTTTTGAAAATTCGAAATATTTCATTTTTTAAAAATTTTAAAATTATTATATTTTAAAGAAAATGAATTTAAATAATACCTCTACTTCTTTCCCTATTTTATCAAATTCTACAAATTCTTTGAATTTATTTAATAATTTTAATGGACATCAATTTCCTTTTGATTATTTAATTTTACAAATAATATTATTTTTATTTACTTTAATAAGTATTTTTATGAATTCAATTATTGTTGGGACAACGATATATTCAAAGTAATAATTGAGGTTTTTAAAATTGAATTAGTTAGAGTAATGTTGCTATTATTTTTCACTTTCCATAACATTAAATATTTCTCCAAGTCCATTCTAAGCTTTCAGTAAATTATTTTTGTGAAGTGAGGTGAAGCTTCAATTCAATGAAATTATGGGAAATTATAAGAAGGATAACCCTAAATCTTGTAAACCAAAAATTGTGGATTTTGGAGAGGACTGCTGGGGAGTATCCATCAAAATCTCAAGACTCAAGATCCGGATGAAAGGCCTTTATAACTTTAATACCCATTAATACAATTGTTAATGTCCACAAAATATTTTGGATTAATTTTTGGAATGACAAACCTAAATTTGTTAATTCCCCTGAGGATTTAAATTTTTTTTTTCAATTTTAATTAAATAATACAATTTTGTAGTCAACTAAAAGAACATTGTCACATGCTCATAGCTACAGAATCAGGATGTAACGCTTTACTGCAGTTCAATCGTTGGATTCCGTTCTTTCTTGCATTAACTGACATCAATTTTATTTCATTATATAAATGTTTTTGGCTTCAAATTTTGCCACTTTTTGTTTCTTTAATTGGGACAGGGTTAATTCTGGTTATTGGCATTGAACGATTAATTTGTATTGCTTTTCCCCTTTGGTTAGCTTAGTATTTTTTAAATATTATTAAAGATCGAAGATAGTCAAAGAATAAATAAAATCTTGTCGCCATTCATTAACTCTGAAAAGTTACAGTATTCCTCTAAAATTAAAATATTCGTTATTTAATTAAACATTATTATTTACCGAGCTCTCGTTAGTTACTTCCTGTCTTATCTAGCGTCCGAGATGGATTTAATTCTGTGATCTGAATTTTTTAAATCTGGCTGTAGGATATGAGATTTATGTTTTAATTTTTAGCTTTTTACCTTCAGGATTTAAGTAGTAAACTTACGAGACTTAACACCTCTTATTTCCATGCTTTCAATTTTATTTTATTTTTTCCAATTAAAAAAAAAATCCAAATTAAGGTTTCAAAAAAAGAGTTCTCAAATAATCATCCACCTATTAAATGCAATAAATATTGGAACAGCTATCTACGCATGTCTAATGGTTTTTATTTCCTCAAGTGATCAAAATTATAGACAAAAGTTAATATTAATAATTAATTTATTTAAAAATTTGTTTAAATTTTAGTCAAGTTATTTGCCAAATTTCTGATATTTTTAGTGATCCATTTACTAATGCTTTAATATTTATTAGAGGGGAAATTATACATGTGCTAATAATAATTATTTATTTAATTGTTATGCTATTAATTTCAATTAAATTTAAAGATTGTAAGTTAATAATTTATATTTTAATTCTTTCATTAGTTAAAGAAGCTTATGAATTATAAAACAGCCAAGTAAAAAGGCAAGTGTTATAGAGGGTTTGTTTAACTCATAAATTTTCATTGGACTCATTAACTGGACTTATTATTTTCTTTAGCTTCACTCAATTACTTACCTCCTACAGGTTTGCCCACGATAAATAATGGTAAATAATTACCTCTCTAGACCTCTTCCTCTCTCTGATAATTATCCCCTTTATAATAATTATCCCTTTGTAACATGCGAGAGGTTCAAATAAGCAACCCAGAGTAATTACCCAAGAAAGTATAAAAATTTAAAAAAGTAAAAAATAATTTTATTTTTATTTTTAAAGTATCAGAAGTTTCAAAAGAATTTAATAAATCATTACTTGGAATTGTTCTAGTAGAAATTTTTTGTTGGTGTCCAATCGTTTTCTTCCCTTACACTATATCTCTACTAAATCTGGACCAATACGGATTACTTTATTTATCAACTATTTACTATTTAATTCTAGCTGTAGCTTCCTCAGCGAATTTACCTCTTCTTTACAATTTGAGGTTTTAAAAAAATTTTAAAAATTTTAAATTTATTTTTAAGTAAGTTATATCGAGAAGAAATCCAAAAATTTTTAAAATCAATTAAATATTTAATTTGGAAACAACCAAGTAACACAGTGATGGATGTTACTTTAGTACGTTCAAATGTTAAATTAAATAATACAAATTCCTGAAATCTGATATGACATATATTTACTGTATTTTTATTTTTCAATTTTTAATAGTATAAATCAGACTATAATTGTAAGAAACTGATTTCTTAAATAGGAGAATATCATGGTGGAAATCAAACATTAGATTAAAGTTTTCGACTTAGTCTCAAAGGAAGTGAATTATCCAAGGAAAGGGGAGTGGGAAACCCTTCCCAATTCCTAGAAGAAGTGGGAAGGGTCTTCCACAGAGTCCATTACCCGAAGTACCAGTTCCCTCAGTCAGAAGCATCCCCTCCAGTAGTCCGAATTGTCTGAAAGAACCTCCCCAGTCGTTTGACTGGAGATTACATAAATTCTATGTTAATAAACCATTTTTATATTTATTTCATTAGAAAATTCGTTTTAATAAAATACACAAATATATAAATCACAAATAAATATGGATTTTTCTGATAAGTATATCAATTAATTGACTATAATTCAATTTTGGGATGATCATCTTCAGAAATAGGGGATGAGCGAATAATTCTTTTAATCATTGCTTTCAACTTAAAAATTTTAAAGTTTTTAAATAAAATTTTTAAAATTTACCAAATTATATCTCGGAACTAAAGGATAATAGCGAGTATGTTGATATGCTCGAGAAAGGTCTTTTACTGCAGTTCTCAATGTCAAATATTTATGAATTAAACGATAAAGTTCTGTGCTCAATTGATTCATTAAATTTCTTAAATCCTCGGTTGTTTTCACTTTAAAATTAATTAAAAAAAATTTTTTTTAATTAAAAAAACTTCTTAAAGTATTTAATAAAGTAGAGCCTTTTGCACGTTCGGCAATACACATTGTAGTTCCAAGGAGTTGCGCAATTGCCCCACCAGGTTTAGGAGAAGTTTCATTACGACCATATTGTTCATCAAGTAAATTGGCAATTCTTTTTATTTTAAATTTTAAATATTAATTTAAAAATAATTGAAAGGATGGATAAATTCGAATAATTATTAATTTAATTACAAAATATCGGTTAATTAAATAAAGGAAATAAAGTTAACTCTCGTTATAGCCTCACCAAAAGGAACCGGTGATAGATGATAGATATAACCGTGTTTTTATTTGGAGCTCACTACGATTCAGTCGGAACGACCAATAGATGGGGGTGTAGCTGTTGTGAGGGTATATCCCGGTGGGGGCTATAACGAGCGTCAACTCTATTCCCTATGAATTAAATGAACAATTGTATTTTTATTGTATTTTTAATTAATTTTCCCAGCCCAAATGAATGAATAAAGTTGACCCAACGAATGATCAATTTTATTCTGCGAGTACTTGCACAACAGGACTGGATAAAACTTAGTAACCTAAATAAAATTGGAAACCCCCAACATCTAAAATTTTATCAACGAGATAATTATCATCATTATCTACCTAATAGCATATTCCTGTGGAGTTTCAGAAATAGCTTGTGGAGGTATATCAACCATTAACCAATATTCTCTTTCAACCTGTACAAGTTCGTAAATCATTTTTTGCATTCTCATATATCTCATAATTAAATTATGTTGTTTAGATTTTGAATATTCTTCTTCCATTCCTTTTATTGCATTTCGAAGACGTTTATACGGTTCGGATAAACGAGATGTAGCTCTATATTCTTTATATACAGCAATTGTTAATTGTTCTTTATTAGATGTGTTAGAGCCTTTAATTAATTTTAAAAATGATTTTTTTTTTGAGTTAAGCTATTTAGGGAAAGGGTTAATAATTATTTTTGGGTTTCATCACATTTTTGACTTTCTCTAAAGAATTTAATCTTTTGTGGTTAAAAATAGTTTTAAAATTTTTCTTTTTAGTCACAATAAAGCCACTTGGCTCATTTAATTGTTCCTCACCAACCTCAAATAAAATTTTAGGGAAACTTTTGTTGGATAATTGTTCATGGAGGAAAGCAAGAAATTATTAAAACTTCAATAAATTTTTAAAATTCTTTTGGCTAAAAAAGCTTTGAAGTTATAAGAAAAATATAAAATAAATTTAACAAAAAGGTTAAAAATAAATTGATGAAATATTTATAAAAATAGAGCACCCACTTAAATTAAGCCTTCGTTTGAAAGATGGCTGAAACCTAAGCCCTCGGGGGCTATTTTCCATAATTTACGGTAATGAAGAATAAAAATTAAAAATTTTAACCGTAAAAGAAATTTACCTGCAGCAGGTATAGTCCCATTAGCTCCATCTTTAGCTAAAGAGAAAAATACGTTGAACATATCTTTAAAATTTAAAAAAAATTTTAAAATGAAAAATAAATTAAAAAAAATATTTTTGTCTACTAATTGAATTTTTCTATATTTTTTTTTTGAATATATAAAAATAGAAAATGGAAATGGCAGGTGGCACGAGAGTTTTTTTTCTATTTTACTAGACATTTTTTTTCTCGCCTTTCAGTCATGCATAAATTTCTTTTTTTTTTTCGCTCCTATTTGTTAAATAAATAAATAATATGCAAAAATTTTAGAGTCAAAAGATGAGAAAATAAAATATTTTTTAATAAAAAAATAAAGAAAATTCCCATGAGTATATTCCCATGACTTAGATTTATTTTTAAATAAAATAAATTTATTTTTAAGACATTTTTTCTTTAAAAAGTGCATTCACATGGGGAAGATTTTAATTTATTTATTTGTTGCAATCTAGACAGAAAAAAAAAATATTTTCTTTAATAAATACAAATTAAAATTGAGAATAAAATAATTAATGAAAAAGAACTCTAACTTTAAAGATTTTTGTTTAAACCCATGGGCTTATAATTTTTGGAAGAATGCAACTTCTCTTTTTAATAAACTCCCCCTATATTGTGAAACTCCCCTTATTGTGAACAGCAGCTTGAAAGGTCCCAACTTTCTCTCTCAAAAGTACTCCCTATATAGTGAACCTCTCTCTATAACGAACTATTCGTCCAGTTCCTTCATGTAGAGGAAGTTGAAAGTATTAATTATGCCGTATATATGTTAACTCGTACTACTGTTGAATAGTACAGGTCTGGAAATTTCGAAAAGGGTCTAACCCTCCTGATTTTATATATTAATTTTAAAATTAATTATCTAAATAATTCCTTAAAAATATTTTAAAAATTTAAATACCTTTTTGAAAAATTTTTCCAATTAATTCGTTAACAGTTTCGCTACTTTGACTTTTTGGTGTTGAAGTATGTTTAAAATCTGTATCAATATCACCAAAAACCGACCACGCGACAACAGACCTTTTAAAATAGAAAATGCATTAATTCAATAAAGCAGAAATTGGTCAAAGCTTATAAAACCTTTCTTAAAGCTTAAAAGCTTAAAAATTATTTTAAAAGTTTTTTCCTATTATACTTGAAATAAAATATTTTTAAGTATGTCTAAAAATATTTTAAGAGATTTATTTAATTATTTCTTAAAAAATGTTCTAAAAATAGAATTAAAAAGGTTGTGTTTTTAATAATTTTCTCTCTCTTTTCCATAAAGTTCCTTTGAATATCTTTTAATAACTTTTTTCAGAAAATATCCAAATTTGTAAATTTTGGTATTTTTCGACTCAACTCTTTGAGCTCTTTCAAAAGAGCTATATTTGTATTTTCAAAAAAATTTTTCTGAAAATATAAATGCGCCTAATCCCCCTCACCTCTCTCCCTATGGGTTTACGAACTTTATGAGACTGTATCTCAACGCGGAGTTATATTCGAGGAATAAATTGGTGTCAAACTAATCAGCTTGAGTAGCTCTTTCGAATGATATATAAAATGTTAATATTTATATGATCACTCTTTCAAAGAAAATTTTTGAAAAAAAGTTAAAACAGCCCTCCTTTAAAACTTTAACTTCCTTTGAATAATTGTTCATAACTTTATTCAAAATTATCGGAATTCGTAACTTTTGTGTCATTCGACTCAGATTAAGGAGCTCTTTCGAATGATATATAAATTATTAATATTTACTCGATTAATCTTGGAAACAAATTTTTTGTAAAAAATGGAAAAAATATGAGAAAGCCAGGTTTCCCCCTTAAATCTTTAATTTTTATTTAAAAAAATTAAGAAATATATTTTAAATTTTATTTATTTATTTTTACTTTAAAGAAAAAACATCGCTGTCATCAGCATAATTATTTTCATCATCCCCCATCATCGCTGGAGAGCTGTGTTGTCTGTGGAATTGCTGCAAATGACGTGCCAGTCTACAAGCTGTTGTGCCGTAATTACCAAAGAGAGTTGTAGATCTTTTTTGTTGTTCTAAATTGGTTGCTGGTTTTGAAGGATTTCTTTTAGAAATAAAATGGGGCATTCTAAAGAATTTTTTTAATTAAATAAAATTTTTTTTTACTCAATATAAATTAAATTAATTTTTTTATTTTTTATTTTTCTTTAAAATATTAACATTTTTAAGAATTTTTATAATTTTAGACTATACAAAAATTAATTATTTTAATAATTTGCATTTTTATTTAAATTATTTGGTTGTTATGAGTGAATATTTAAAAAAATATTTTAAAAAAATAATGGAAAGAAAGGAAAGAATTTATAAATATTTATATTTTATACGCGCAATGGATATATAAATTTAACTATAAATTTATGGGGCTTCATTAAAAGTTGAGGGAAAGGAATTCTCCACTTTGGAAGGATTATCTTTTTTTCTTAATTATTTTAAAAAATGGCTAAATTGATTATTATTTGACGATAAAAATTTTATTATTTAAAATAAATTTATTATTTAAAATATTAAACAGAAAAATATTTAATTGAGGAGAATGAAATCATAAAAATATTTAATTTAAAAAAAATAAAAGACATTTCAAGGTATTCCATCCAATTTACATTTTAGTTATTCAAAGAAAATCTATTAATATTATTAAAAAAAGGAAATCTGAATATTTAATATTTTTAAGAGACAAATTATTTATTAATACCTTCCTTATTTAGCATTAATGCAATTTTTAAAAAATAAGCAAAAAAATTAATATTAAATAAAAAAATTATCCACAAGGGGTAAAATCATTAATAAAGCCAACTAATCTTATTTTAAACTTATAATTTTTTTAATTCTTAAAATTTTTAAAATCTTATTTATAATTAGAGGGGGGATTCAGGTGTTTCATATAAAATAAATTTAGGTATTAAGGGTCGAGTATTATAACTAACATTAAATAATAATAAATTAAAAACACTCATAATTTTATTTAAAAAAATATACTACTGTATTAAATAAATGAGAGAATAATTATCAAAAAAATAAATTTAAAATTCTAAAATCTATCTAAATAATTTTAAATAATTTTAAAATATTTAATTATATCAATAAAACACAATTTCCATCAAAGGTTCATATTTTTTAATAAATTGTCTGGTTATACCCGTACCACTGCAACAAACAGTCAAAACCAATTTTTCTTTTCTATATAATTTGTTTGCTTTTTCCAAAGATTCTTTAAGCATTTCCAACACAGAATCATCCAAATTCATATTTTGACTTAAATCTAGTTGTTGTAATTTGTCTAATTTAATTGTAGAAATTAATTGTTTAATTGAATTACTTAAAGGGGAAAATCAAAAAAATTTTTTAAATTAAAATTTAAAAAGAGACGTTGTGATTGCTTCGCACCCAGAAAGTGAAAGGCGTTCAAAACGATCAGAGTTGCAAAAAGCTTTGACATTTGAAAATAGTTGACTTGATATTCCAGAACATTTAATTAGCTCAAGCTTTAATAAAAAGATTAAATTAAAAATATTTTTGCTTAGAAATGAGGTAATTCTGAAGATAAAATAAGCTAAAAATGGGGAGGGGTCTCCTACGAATTAAAATAAATATTGTGAAGGAGATAATCAAGCTAAATCCATGAGCTAAATGGTGGTTCAGAATCCCCTTAAGCTTAATAACTAAGAAACCCTTAACCATATTAAATCCTCAACTTTTAGGTGGGGATTTAGGATTATAAAGAAGAAAGAAGCAAGACGCTGCCCCGGAGCTTTCAAACGAAGCCAAGAGGTCGCAGTTTCTATCCCTGCCCAGTGACTAAACTTAGTTTAGTTTACCTCTTTTAGTGATGGACAGTTAGAAACAATTGCCAATACACCAGAATCATGAACCTTAGGGCACTCATTTATTCTCAAAATTCTTAAACTTCCATTTTGTGCCAATCCTTTAAGAGCCTCATCATTTAATGTTTTACTTTTCTCAATATCCAATTGTGTCAAAGATGTGCAAAGAGATAAAGCACTAAATTCTTCTAATCTTTGACAATTTAATATGGAAAGTTGTCTCAATTGGTCTTTCAGTATACCCCCAAGAATTGTTTTTAAAGAAGTGCCATCCAAGGCCATACATTCCTAATTTAATGAAAATTAAAAAATGTGTAAAATAAAGGAAGTCTGCAGGCAGATGCGGAACTAATTTGCGGACCTCGAAACCCTCTTTCTATTATAATAAAGAAGGTTACTGTATTTAAGCAAATATCAATCCGCAAATGATTTTCTGCCTAATCAAAACCTTCAAATGTAAATGTTTTAATTCCGGAGCATTGCCAAGAGGTGATATCTCGAGGAAATGAGAAGTATAAGGAATATATCCAAGCCAAAGTGTTCTTAATTTAGGCATTTTCCCAATTTGGCCAATTAATGTTTGAAGATCCGCTGCTTTTCCTTTTTTGGGTCTTCTCACAGGAATATTCCCATTTTCTTCTTTATAACGTTGTCTTTCCCTAATTTCTTGTTTAGTAAAGCCGAGGAAAGCTGTTGGGACATTAATAGCTGAAGTAGTTGAAGCAGCTACTAATTGAAGACATTGTCGAGGCATTGGGCAGAGGTGAAGGCAAATTAGTTGCTTATTTAGGTTAAGGAAATTAACGAGGGTATCAGCATCGAGTTGGCGTGCTTCACTAACATCAAGAAATCTAAAAATATTTAAATTCTAAAGATCAAAAAAATTCAATTTTCACTCCAATTTTCCTTCAATTTTGACCAAATCATCCAATGGCCCTCCAAATTTACGCAAATTTAGTCTGCGCAAATTATGCATTTTAGGAAAGTATTGAGCAACTTTAGCTTCATTTTGACGGGCATTTTCGCCAATCCAACTGCTCTCTTCAAGCGAAAATTCTTCAAGTTGAGGAGCTACATGCTCCAGAAGGGGAGAAATGTCTGCATTAATTCTTACCCAGCCCATTTCTAATTTTGTTAATTGAAAACATTTTCTTAAAAAAATAATTTTGGATTAAAATTATTAAATCTTCAACTCTTTAATATTTTCCAAAATTGTTTGAGAAATGACAGGCCATGAATGATTAAAGTCAATTTCACGAATATGAGGTCCTGCTCTGTCTAAAATGCCTCTAAGCTTTTGTTCAATTAATATGGCACTTTTCTATAGGAAATAAATTTTTATTAAAAATTTTTAGGTCCAAAAAATATTTTTTTTCAAAATTCACATTTTCATCAGATAATTCTCTCCCATATTTTTCACTCACAAATTCGGCTAAATTTATTTTTTTCATTTCAGAATGCGTTGCATGGTTCTTCAATGAATAAAATGTCAAAACTAAAAACAATTAAAATCCCTAAATTTAAATAAATTACTTGCCTGAATTATTTGTAGCCATCGACGGCAAACCAATTCAAGCTTAATTTTTTCTTGAAAATCCAAATAAAAAAATATTTTAACCAAACAGTCATTATTTATTAATTCCATATATTTAAATTAATAAAATATTTTCATTAAAATACTAAAGGTTAAGGAAGGAAATTAAATAATTTAAAATAAACTCGTAAGCAAAAACATTGCGGACTGTCCGCAAAAATAAATTAATAATAAAATTTCTTAAAATATTTTTTTTTGTAAATTTAGTTAGTTTTAGAGATATTTAAAAAAATATTTTTAAATAAAGGGAATATGAGCCGACTTAACAAACTTGCAATAAAAACTGAAGAAAACACACTTGAAAAGTTTTTAGTATTTTTGCCTTGCAGTCATAAAAACATAAAAGAAATTTTTTTGGGTGACAGCTGCTTCTTCCAATAATTTACTCCTTTCTTTAAGTTGATCCCCAATTGACATTTGTTTGTTTTGAGGAAAGAAAAAGCTAAAATAAAAGAGAAAATAAATTGGGAGCAAAAAGGAAAGAATTTTTTTCAAGGGGATAAAGGGAAGAGAAGGTTCAGGGATCCTTCACTATCAATATAGGTATCAGGGTTTGATTATCAGTTAATGGGATATACTATATCACTGTAACAATTACCCCTTTTACACTTGTACCCCTAATAACCATTTTTCGTCCAATATTTCGGATGCCTTGATTCGTGCTAAGAAAAGACAAACGAAGCCCTGGCTTTTACCACAATAAATCCCGATCCAGAAATTCTAAAAAGGTAAAAAATATTTTTTAATTAATTTTATTTTAAAATTTAATATTGAAAAATAAATCTGATAAATATATTTGCTTTTCTAATTTTAAGTACAGATAATTTTAAATAATACAAATAAAAAAAATAATTTTAAAAATCCTGTCTATAAAATTCTTATTTTTTTTTTCTAAATTTAAATCTACAAAAATGTACTTTCTAAAAAAAGAAATTAAAAAGAGGTGAGAAGGCAGATGTTTAAATTTATTTTTAACATTTTTAAAATTACTCCCGGAAATACTCTTTTTTAAAAGAAAATAATTTTTAAAATGCCACACACTTTTTAATAATTTCGGGGTATTTAAATTGAGTTATATTTAATTAAAAATTATTAAATATATACCTAATTAAATTATTTATTTAATTAAAAATAAATCAAAATAATAATGTCATTGTTATTAATTATTTCTTTTTTATTTTTTATTTCGGTTAATGGTGAGTATAGAAATAAAAAAATATTTAAGGTCAAAGCCTCCCTTCCCAAAAAATATTAATTAAGTAAAAATAAAACTGTGGTTTGATTAAGCTGATAAAGCATCTTTTGGAAAGTCCCAGGAATATAGATCTGAGGGGTCTGAACAAATCCATGGGTCTTCCCTTGATTTCTTCTGTTTCTGGATCTATTTTTCTTTATCAGCTAGGAACAGGGCCATCCCCAAAATGTTTTTCAAATTTTAATCCTGAAGTTTACATCAACCCCAGGAATATATATCTGAGGTTATCTAAAGTCGTACCAATCTTCTATTATTTTGAGATGACTATTCCTTGGGAAATTAAATATTCGAGGAATTATTAAGTAAACTAAAAAACAAAAATATTTCATCATTTTTTAGAAGTTTCATCATTTGGAGTAGACGAACGTGACTGTCTTACTAAAATAATAAATGGTCAACGCTCTACAATAGCACAAGGAAAATTGGCTAATCTACCAACTGCTTCAGATATGAATAGATTAGAATATTCAAAATTATTTGAAGGAATGGCACAATCTTTAGCTAGGGATTGTTCAATGCATCATCTTGGTGGTGGAGTTAGTCATTTTACTTCAGATAAAATATATGAAAAGAATGGTTAATTTTATTTATTTTTTAAAAATATTGTGGGTATTCATTATTCTCTCTAAATACAGTATTCTCTCAATTATTTCTCTCTTTAATAATTTTTTGGTATAAGGCTAGCAGCGATTTCTATTTAACTACTTTAATTTTAAAAAATTCTCTCCAAGCTAATTAACTCCAAAGGCTTGGACCAAAACCAAAGGCTTGAAATCAAATTACAGAAATTCTATAAGAGAGAGTTAGGTATGTAAGTTTTCGAATTCCTATCACCAAAAATAAAATCAAAAAATTTTTTTCTCCGATACAAAATATGTATAACATTTTTAATAATTATAGAAGATTTATTCCAAGAAGCTATAAGTGTTTGGTCATCAGAAAGTAAAGATTTAGATAATAATTTAAAACCTAATGAAAATGCCAAAAACTTCGCGCAAGTATTTTATTCAAAAAATAAACAATTTGGATGTGGAAAGTTTACATGTTCGGGAAAAACTTTTTTTGTTTGTTATTTTTCTCCTTAGTAAGTTTTTAATATTAAATATTAAAAAATATTCTTTTAATATTTTAGTGGTCCATCACAAACATTGTATGGCCCAGTTTATAATAAAGGCGAAATTTGTGGAAATTGTGAGCACAATAATTGTAATAAAGAAAGTGGTTTATGCATTCCAGTAATTAATAAGCTTATCATAGATTAAAGTAGAGAAAGATATAAGTAAAGTGTGGGAAAATAACTAAAATTAAATTGTAATAAATCTGTGAATAAAATAAATTAATTTGAACTTTTATAAAATAATATATCACTCTACCCCCCAAAAGTAAGGTCCTGCAATACTTAAAATCTATCAGCGACCATAAGCACAATTTTTAATGAAATAGTTTAATAAATTATTAAAGCCTGACTTATTATCTATTAATGTTGTGCTTGGGATAGATGGATCTCGATTCGTTCAATTTTTATAAAATAATATATCTCTCTACCCCCCAAAAATTTTTTTCATATGTGCATAATTTTTGTTTAACTGACATTTGTGAGGATTGGTAATGAGGATTAAAGTGTTAATTTATTTATTTAAATATTTGTTTAATAATTATAGAATTTTAGAAAAATAAATAGAAAAAGACTAGAATCACAAAAATAAAAAGAATAGGAAAGGCAAAAAAAAAATAAAAATAAATTAAGGGCATTTAACTGTTTTTAATCTGTTGTAAATATTTTGAAATCCTTCTAAATTGCCAGCACCATATAAAGCTGTTACATAAGGAGTTCCATCCTCACATTTTTCATCTTTTGCCAACTTTAAAAGAAAAATTTTTTTAAAAATTAGTAAATTTTTTGTCAATCCAATGATTTTCAAGCAGTTCAACAGGACTAGGATGTCAGGTTCAAGAACGGAAACCATCGAAACTAGGAATTTGACTGAAACTCACTTTTGAAACTCACATACTGAAACTCTCTTTTAGCTCATACTTTTGTGGGTGAAAAGTCGCCCCCAGGGTTCTCATATCAAATGGATCTCACATCATCAATGAGTCTATTTTTTAACCTTTTTCCTATTATTTATTCAATTATCGTGATCCTGGTGAATTCCAGGCCCATTAATTAAGTATATTTTACCCCATTCCCAACACGAAACATTTCTTTATGGTCAGATCTCGTAACATTAGCTAAATCTGCCAAAACTCCAGTAAAAAGAACATCATCCATATTAAATCCAGTTACTTTACTTGTGTAAGGCATTGTTACTGTTATAGCTTGACTTTAATAAAAATATTTAATAAATTATTTAAATATTATATTTAACCTAGATGCTACATAAGAAGCTCCTTGCATATAAGGAGGATAACTATTGCCTTTATAAGCATCTTCTGAGACATACCTTGAAGATAAAATTATTTTTAAAATTATTATTTATTTTTATGGAGGCCTAAAATGCTTGTCCCTGAAATTGAGAATATGAAATATTTTTTTCTTAATATTCCCGTTCTTACTTGCCACTCTGTGGCAGTTTTTGAGATTCATTTTCATCTTCAAGACATTATTTATAAAAATAACCATTTATGTTTAGGGTCTCTAATTGGCCCAACACCAGAAATTATCCAACCAAAATACATTGCTTTATTTTTTTCAATTTCTTTAGTAAATTTTTTGTCAATCCAATGATTAAGTCTAGGCAAATGAACAATTGTATCATCATCTGTTTTCATTATCCATTTTGTTTGTGGACAAAATGCTTGTTGCCATTGGAGAGCAGCTAACCACTAAAGAGATAAATACCGTATTCTCTCCATTAGAACCTTCTCTCTCCAATGTAATCTCCCTTGAAGTGATTTAAAATAGGATGGATAAACCTCTCCAAAAGAATCTTCCACTTTCAATTGTTCTTTCTAGGAAGCTCCTCCATAATCTGGGTATGGCACAGGCAAATCTTCTCCATCAAATGGAGACTTTTAATTAATAAAATCCCCTAAGTCCAACAGTTGAAAGGATGATTAACCTAAGCCTTTACTTTCCTTATGGAAAATTAAAATTAAATTCTGAAGCTTTGGATAAATTTTGGAGGCGTAAGGAAGAGAGAGAATAGGAGAATACGGTATTTCTATTAAAAAATAAAATTAATTATTTAATTATTTTTACTTTAAAATGTAAATTAGCATAACTATCTTCAATTCCATGAAGAAAAATAAAATCTTTATTTTCCATTTGTTCCAACTTTAATAATTGTTTTTCTTTTTTTAATTCTTCCAATTTTTGGGCTGCATCTTTATTGCCAGTTATTTCAATTTTAGATGGTGAATCGGCTATAATAAATTTTGTTACTGTTCCAGGTACCTAAACATCATATTAGACAAAAAAAATTATTAAAATCTAATTAATAGTTGATTTAAAATTATTTGAGGAAGATAACCGAGCAGTCTATTAAGTTATTACCCAGTGATTCTTGGAACGAGATTTGCTCTGAAGGAATCTATTTTTTATATTTTAGTGGCATATTAGAGATCATATAAATAATTCTTTTATTAATTAACCTCATTATCATTTAAATGTGCCTAATGGAGGGATCCGTTCAAATGGGGGTTCCTCTAGATTCCTCTCGCATATAGAAACAGAAATGAGAGAAAAAACCGGAAAATACTGAATAAATGTTGTAAAAATACTTTATTTTCTTGAATTATTATATCCATTTTTTTAATTTACTAGGATTTTATCAAATACTGGATATTTGTGCAATTAAAATAATTCATTGAATATTTAAAACTTTAATTTAAATACCGCATCTTTCAGCCAAGTTTTTCTAACACCATCACGATTTTTGAAAGCACCTATTCTAGTCATAATTAAAATTAATAATTTTGTAGAGGCTGGACATGCTGGATTTAAATTATCGGGTAAATCAAAATAATAAGGAATATAAGCATTTTTGAATGTTATTACAAATCCCTTGTAAAATTTAAAAATATTTTTTTTTATTTTTAAAAATTTTACATTTTGTTGTGAATAAAAACGTTTATTGAAGATTGATAAAAATTGTTTAGAGAATAATAATAAATATAAAAATATTAAAAATGTCAATATTAAAAGTAGTCTGATTAAAATATAACTGAGAAATCGGACACTTCTGAAAATTAAGTTTAAAAATTTTTTTTTTAATAGTTTTAATAATTGCATTACCTTTTTTACTTTTAATAATTTTTTAATAATTAATACATTATTATTAATTTATTATTAATTAATAAATTAATAAATTATTAATAAAGCATAATTTAATAAATAAAGTAATTAATTAATAATTAATTGTTTAATAATTAATTGTTTAATAATTTTAATTAATAATTACCACATAATTAATAAATTATTATTAATTAATTATTAATAAATTATTATCTAATAAATAAATAA
>ABLG01000959.1:0-23551 GCA_000172435.1 Meloidogyne hapla | reverse complement strand
ATTATTTTAAAAATAAATTAATTTAGTATTGAAAAAATAAAAATATTTTCTTATTTCTTATCGTTCCTTTTTTTATTTTTTATTTTTTCTTTTGTTTTCCCTTCATTCTTTAAATATTCAAAATAAATAAAAAAATAAAATATGCATCACAGAATAATTTAAGAATGTTCCATATTTAGAATCGACACATTCTTTTACAACAAAAATTGCAAAATCTTTGAAAATAATTTTAAAAAAATTTTAAATTAATTATAAAAAAATAAATGAAATTTAAACTCAATTAAAGTTTTTGAATTTTCAATTTTAAAAATTAATTTAAAAATAATTTTTAACAATTTCTTTAATTCTTGACAATGTCAAAAATTGTGAAAAAATTTTCTTGAAAATTTTAAGCAGTTGTAATTTTACCTCACAATAGCTCTGGGGCTGTATTATTCTAAAAACGAGTAACTTGTCCTTAGGGTAAGTTAACCCACACCATTGGTAAAAATACAGGAGTGTTTGAGGGTTCTAAAATTATCATTCCAAAATAAGGGTTCTGAGAAAAAATATTATTTTTAACTGACCTTTATTAATTTTAGAATTTATTTTAATTATATAAATGATACTTTTAAAATTATATGACGATAATAAACATTTTCAAAACAACAATATTAATTTATTACAAACAACAAACTTTAAAGATTTTAATTTAGCTAATAATTCTTATAAACATTCTCTTGTTGAGTTTAGCGGAAATGACGTAGATTTTCAACCACAATGGTAGAAAAAAAAAATATTTTGTTTAGTTTTTCATAAAGCTTGATCATAGTCGACTCCCTTTATAGTGTCTCCGGGATATATAAGCCCTTTAAGAAATACTGGCTATCGGTTATCTGGTGGATACCGGCTGATCCCATGGAGGGAACCGAATTAATTTAATTTTTTATTTAATATTTTTTATTCCAATTAAAAAGGTTTTGGCTTATACTTGTTGCTATGCCTATTTCTTGTATAATTGGTAAAAAATAATTAACAATCAAAAAAATATTTTTTTAAATTTAAAAAACATTAAAGGAAATACACTTGTTGTAGCTGCCGTTCTTTCAAACAAGTCACTTCAAACCCCAACAAATTATTTATTATTAAGTCTTGCCTGTGCCGATTTAATGGTTGGCACAATGGTTATGCCTTTCCATATTTATATGACTGTAAATTATTTTAAAAATTAATTTTTTGATTAAATTATTCTGAAAAAAGGTTAATTCACTTCATTGGCATTTATCTATATCTATTTGTTATATGTATTGTGTATTAGATGTATTAGCCTCAACTTCTTCAATAATTCATTTATTATTAATTAGTATGGATAGGTTAATAATTTTCTTTATTTGATAATAATGAAAATTAAAAATATAATTTTTTTAAATAAAATATTTTGATTGAATAATATTAGAAAAATTTCCTTAATAATAAACTCTCTCCAATAGCCTCACCATATTCTATAAATTATGTGGAGGATAAACTTGAACTATATTTAAGCTCAAGTTTCGTTTCAACCATTTCACTCATTCTCCGGGTTTTTAATTTATAAGACCTGGAATTTAAATAATAATTAGCATTATTAATTTTATTAAAAATGAATGTTTTAATTATCATTAAAAATTTAATTTATAATTATGTTCAGGCTAGTGGCTGCTACAAAACCTGCTGAATATAAAACACACAAACATAGAAGAAGGTTACTTTAAATTTTTTAAAGAGAATTTAACTTTTTAATAATAATAAAATTTAAAATAATTATTTTCGCCACTGGAAAATATTTTCTAAAATTAAATAACTTTGGCCCTAAGGATATAATTAATAATTTATTAATAATTAAGGATATAATTAATAATTTATTAATAATTAATTTCCTTCTAATCCATTTAAAAAAATTTAAAATTTTAGGGTCTATATTTCAATTCTCTTTTGTTGGGTGTTCAGCGTTTTACTTTCTTTACCCCTCGTTTTTGGCTCAAATGCAGAAACACGATTATTTTTAATAGAAAAACATCATTGTGGAATTTATAATCCGACTTATATGTTCGTCTTAATTTTTAAAAATATTTCCAAAAAAATATTTTTTTAAAGGTTCAGTTCTTCAATTTTTGCTTTTTTTCTTCCCCTAATTTTTATGTCTATTATTTATGGGTAATTAAATTAAATAAAATATATTAAGTAAAATAAATTTAAAAAGTTACATTTTCTATACTTTACGTCGTCGTCTTCGTGCCATTCAACTTCAAGAAATGGCCGGTGGTCAATTTCTGGGTTTTGGTGCTGATATTGGTAATATAGCCACATCAGCTATAGAGACAGTTAGAGGGGTTGAACAAAAACATCGAAATATGCTAACTTGGGAAAAGCCTTTACTTAAAAAGATTGAGGAAACTGCTGCTGAACATGCATCTTCTTTAAATGAAAGTGAAAGAGAACAAGTAAATTTAGTTTAATATTAGGGTTAATAGTTAATGAGGCTCAAAATATGCACAATAATAGCCGAAATACTCTCAAAAAATTAAAATATGAATTGAAATAAGCAAAATTTTGAAGAATGTAACAGTTGAACTTTCTTCAGCCCAGGGACTGGCTGATAAATGTGAGGATAACCCTACTGAGGGTATATTCAGGTATATCCGGTTAGATTTTGGTGAAAAACCTTCAGTCGGAGGAAAACCTTCAGCATAAAATATGTAGTCTAAAGTCTTTACTAAAGTCATGAAATATGCATTAAATATTTAAAGATATGCATTAATATGTAAAAATATGCAAAAACATTCAACATAAACATAAACTTTTTTTTCCTTTTCAATGCATATCCGCATAGTAAAAAAGTTTATTTTCATGTTCTGAACCTTCCTATTAATAATTACATAATTTGTTCTATAGCTTCAACATATCCTTCAAGCAACAAGTTCAGGCTCTGGCCAAAATTCTAGTAATAACAGTAACATAAAAGAGGATAGACCAAAAATATGCTTTCGTTCATCTATTGAAACTTCAATTGATTGTGATGATTTAAGTAGTATTACTTCTAATAGTAGACCTCCTTCAATTTTGTTGGATGCAATTACTGTTCCGTCTAGTGAAACTGATCAGAGGAATAAATTAAATCATATTTATGGTTGGAATTTTTTAATTAAAGAAGGGTTGAAGATTTTCTGTTTTTTGGCATTTTTCTGATGATTCTTTCTCATAATTAAATAATTTAATTTTTTTAAGAATTAGAATCCCGTTTTTTAACAACTAAAAATTTACTTGGAGTGCCTCAACAATTTACAGTACCTAAAAGAAGAAGACATTCAGAAATTGTTTTGAATGGTTCCCAAATAAATACAAATATTAAAGATAATAAAAATGGAAATATAAATTCATCACATGCATTAAAACTTAAAATGCAACGTAGAAGACATTCATACCAACCACCCGGTCAAAAAAATAAAATTGCTGGAAGAAATTCTTTACTATTTTCAGAAGATAAAGTAAATAATTTTAAAATTAATAGGCAATTTTAAAGAAAATCTAGCCTTTCTTGAAGTCAAATTTTCAAAAAAAAAATTAAAAATCCGAGAAATTGTCCGCGAGGACCACTTATCTTTAAAAGCAATTTAAAAATCAAATAATTTTTATATAAAAAATTAAATTAAAAGGATAATAGAAGAAGAATGAGACGACTTTCTGAATTAATTTCTGGTTGGGACAGACCAACACATCCATCAATAGGTCAAATGATTCAATTTGCTAGGAGAGATTCTGTTTATATGGCCAGAAAAAAATTGGCAGGATTAAAGGATTGGGCACTTGGTTGGGTTTTTAAAAATGAATTTTTTAAAGAATTTTTTTAAAGATTTAATTGCAAAATTGAGATCAAAGCAAGGATTAGCCATTAGAAGGGAGGCTCGCGCAACTAAGCTGGTGGCTACTGTAATGGGTAATATTTGAAAAATTTTATTGAATTTTATAATTAACAAGTTTGATCTCTATTATTATTATAAGAAAAAATTAGAAAAAATATTTTTGGTTTTTGCGGACATGTTTTGCAGACCTCCGCAAATTTTATCCGCAAAAATTTTCTTGTCCGCAAAATTATATTAATAATAAATATTTCTATTTAAGGTGTATTTTTAATTTGTTGGGCCCCATATTTTTCTATGAATATTTACAAAATATATAAACTCTATACTGATCAGTGGATGCATGATACAGAATATATATTTCATTGGCTCAGTGCCCTAGGCTATTTAAATTCTTCATTAAATTTTTTTATTTATTCTGCAATAAATAAAGTAATTAAATTAAATATATTTCTTAATTTTTTTAAAAATATTTAAAGAAATTTCGAATAACATTTTGGCGTTTACTTGGAATGAAAAGAAGTTGTAGAAGAAAAAGTTGGATGCTTCCACCTAAAAGGAGGACAACAAATTCTGGAAAAATAATTAAAAAACGATTTTCAAAGAAAAGTGAATTTAATGAAAATAGTCAAAATAATAATCAGAATAATTCAAATATTACTGCTATAGAACAACAATTAAATAATAATTCTGAAAAAATAAAAAATTTAATATTTTTGAAGAAAAATAAATTAAAAAATAAAATTGATGAAAATGAAATTAAAGAACAACAATTATCAAAAAAAGAAAAAAGCAGCAGAGAATTTAGTTATAGAAAAAGATCAAGACTTGAAAGTCTTTCAGCTTTAATGTAAAATTTATTTCTGATTTTAAAATTAATTTAAATTTATTTTAAGTCCACCACTCCGACGCCCTTCATCTAAAAAACCTCAAATTGTTGTAGAGGATTTGGCTAATAGCCCTCCAGCTTTTCGAGAAAGAAATTCGATTTCTATATCAGCTGGGGGAGAAACAACTTTTAGGTATTGGAAATATTCTTAAAAAATTTAAAAAATATTTTTTTGCTAATATACTAATATTTGCGGACAACCACAATTTTTAATTAATTTTTAAATAATTTTTAAATAATTTAAATATTATTAATTAATTAGAGACACCCCTAAATTATTTTTAAAAATTAGACGTTCATCAGAAGATTGTATTCAACGTTCTAGTTCCGAAGTTTTTGGAGGTGGAATTTCTTTCCCAAGTGGACACCATTCACATCGAAGAGGATCTGATATGAGTAATTCATCTGCTTCTCTTCAATTACACGATGTTCATCAAATTGAAGCGCAAAGTGCAGAAGAAATGGCACAAACAGAAATTAAAACCACAGAAATTTTTATTTAAAAGAATTTTTGCGAAATTTTTTATGAATTTTTTGTTTTATTTATTTGTTTAGTATTTAATTGTTTTAATTAGTTTTGTCTTAAAATTTGTTGATATTCAATAAAAATATACTTTTTAATAAAATATATTAATTTTATTAATTATATTTTATTTTAAATTTGACTTTCGTTATAAATGCACCTCAGAGGGATTAAGAAAATAGATGCACTTATATCCGGAGTGACTTATATTCTAAGGGAATTTAAATTATGGGTGTTATTCCATTACAGTCGACTCTCGATATAGTCAACTTCTCGATATAGTCAACTCCTCTTCAGGTCCCGCCAGGCCCATCACAAGGGAAAATACACTAAGCCAATCTCTCGTATAGTCAACTCTCGATATAGTCTACTATTTTTTCGGTCCCTTCGGGTTGACTATATCGAGAGTCGACTGTATATGCAGACCATAAACAGACAAAACAGACCATGAAATATATTTAATTTTTGAAGATGACAATTGATCCTCGATCCCCCCTCAAGAAAAAAAATTTTTTATCTCTACATTCTTCCAATTTTCCATCTGTTTATCTGACCTATAGAATTTTGCTATTTAATTCATTAAATCAAAGTAAATACTTCAAAGTATTTAATTTTATTTTAAGTAAAAGTTTTGATCAAAAACCGGTTAATTTCCATTTTATGAGCAAATCGCCTGAGGCATCCAACTGGATTGGAAACATTTTTGTTTAAATAATTCTCTATATTTATTTTTACGATTTTCCATTTAAAATTTAAATTTTAATAATGGTTTTTCAAAAATTAGCCTGGAAGTGATTTCCCTTCCCCAACATGTAAAAGGCATTTTTGAATAGAGGCCTATTTAAATTAATTTTAAAATTTTCCTAAAATATTAAAAAAATCCCCTCAAATTTTTTAATAAATTAAAATACTCATAGTTTATTTAAAAATTAAAAAAAAATCTTTTAATTTTTGTTGATAATCACACATTTTTTTACTTTCTTAAACAACGCAAACCCGCTGCCCCCAAACTACCCAAAATTAATTTAACCGCTAAAAATGCGACTGCGCATTTATTTGTAAATCATAAACCACCCATCAGTCACACAGCATTTTACAAAATTATTTTTTAATTTTTTCATTCTCGCATTTTGATTTTACGTAAAATTATTTTATTTATTTAATATTTATTTTTATTTATTTTTCAAAAATAAATATTTACCTATTTATCAAAATTCAATTTAAAAAAATTAAAAACACAAAAAAAAACAATTTATTATTAGCAAAATAAATAAATTTATTTATTTTAAAATGAAATTATTAATTTAATTCAAAAAATTTTTTATAAATTAATTTCATATATTTATTCCTAATTTTAAGGAATAATTACAGTATTATTAAAAAATATTTAAATTCATTTTACATACATATTTAAATAAAATTAATTTAAATTTTTTTATTAATTAAGTAAGAAAAAAAATATAGTAAAAATAAATGATTAAATTTTTTATTTGCCCTAATTCTTTCATTAATTTTTCTATAGATTATTTGAGCTTTTTTGTAATATCCTTTCCGATCATTTGCCGTCATTTAGCGATATCAACAATTAATTTTTTAATTAATAATAAAATTACTAAAAAAATTATTAATTGAATATTAAGTAAAAATTAGGGTTTTCGATTTTAAATTTTTGCAAAAAAAAAAACACAAAAAATAAAAATAATTATTTTAAAATATTTAAGTAAAAATTTATTAAAAATGCCCTCTCAAATTGAACGTTTAAATTGTACATTAAAAAATTATGCTTGGGGAAAATTGGGTGAAAATTCAGAAGTTGCTCGACTTTTTGTTGAGGGCCATGAGGATGAAGAAATTAATAGTGATACTCCATATGCAGAGCTTTGGATTGGAACACATCCTGATGGTTAGAAAATTAAAATAAAAATTTAATTTTCTATCCACATATAAATTTAAATAAAATTAATTTAATATTTTTATTTAAAAATTAAATTTGAGGTCCATCAAGAATTCACTTAAGCAATGTCCAATTGAGTGAAATTCTGACAGACAAAAATAAAAAGAAAAATATGTATGTTTAATTTAATTTATTTTTCTGTTAATAAAAATCAGAAAAATCAAAAAGTGAAAAATCGGAATTTATGAAAAAATTTACAAAAATAATTTAAAAAATTTTCTCTCTAACGACAGTAAACTAAAAAATCAATTTTAGCCAGTTACCCTTCATTATGAAAATTATGTCAATTCGTCATACACTCTCACTTCAAGTACATCCAACCAAAGTTTAATAAAAATAATTTATTTAATTTTGTAAATTAATTTAAAGGAACAAGCTATTTTATTAAATAAACAAGATCCTATTAATTATCCTGATCAAAATCATAAACCAGAATTGGCTTATGCATTGACTAGATTTGAGTTACTTTGCGGATTTAGACCTATGGGAGAAATTTTAGAAAATATGAAAGGTTATTTTTAGGATTTTTAAATTTATAATTAGTAATGGAAATAGTTTAATGGAGAGTTCATAAAGTATTCTAAAAATTCCCTTTGAACGAATGGTCATAAATATATTAATAATTTATGCTCATTTGAAAGAGCTTGTCGAGCCGAGCAGATTAACATTTAAATTATTCCGCTAGATCAACTCTGAGCTAAGATATATGACTGTAAATACCATAAAACCATATCGGGGGCCAAGATCGTTTTTTGGAATGAGAAAATTTCGAAAAAATAAAATATAGCTCATTCTAAAGAGCTCATTTGGTTGAGTCTATAAATATAAAGATTTACAAAAATTACAATTTGAACATAAATTATGATTATTTATTCAAATCGAGTTAATGGAAAAACAGGGAAAAATATGAAAAGGACCGACCCCTCCTTCCAATTAATTAAAATTATTTTTTATTTTTTATCTTAAAAAATTATTTTTAAAGCATTTCCTGAATTATGTCAAGCAATGGGTTATCAAAATACAAAAGCATTTATTGAATTATCTAAACAATATTCACCTGATTCGTTTGAAATGATTAATGCTTTGAGGAAATGGTTGAGGAAATTTATAAAAATTTTAAAATTAAATTTTAAGCTTTACTACAATGATAAATTTTAAAAAAGAAAGTGTCAACAAATTAATTACAAATTTAATTAAAAGAATAAATAATGGAGGTAATTAATTAATTAAAATTAATTAATCAAAATTTAATTAATTTAGTTTATGGATGTTTAAATATCAATACAATAAAAATAATTAAGGACATGTTTCAAGTAATTATTTAATTAAATTACTTTTTATTTTCTAATAATTTAAAAAAAATTGATATTTTTTAAGAAGATCAATTTTGGGTGTTTTTAAGCAATTTTTAAAAATCTTATAGCTTTGTTGATTAACCTATCTGAAAATATAGTAAGAGTGTTTCACTATAATAATATATATGTTTGATTCAGAATATCAAAGAAAAAAATTTTTCGATAAAGTAAAATACAGTAATTTAGTGAAGATAAATTTTGGGTTGTTTTTAAGCAATTTTTTAAAAATCTTAGAGCTTTGATAGGTTATGAACAAAATAGTAGTCGAAATTTTAAAATTTAAGTGGGTTATTGAGGTTTATTGAAGGGCTCAATAACCTAGTATAGGCTGACCTCAGAACGTCCAGTCTCTAATAATAATTTATTTGATCCGATATGATTTTTGGGGACTTAAAGTTGAGAATAATAGCTATGTGACTTTATATCCTCTGTGGTGCTATATCCATATGACGTTATAACAGAAGTCAAATTTAATAAATATTTTAAGCGTTTTCCAAACGATATAGGCTGTTTATGTCCAATTTATTTAAATCATATAATTCTTGAACCTGGCGAATGTGTATATTATGGAGCACAAGAATTACATGCTTATCTTAGTGGAGGTTTTAAATAAAAAATAATTTTAAAAATAATTATTTTCTAAAGAATGTGTTGAATGTGTTAGTTGTTCAAATAATACAATACGTGCTGGATTAACTAATAAATTTGTGGATAAAGAAAATTTAATTAAAGTGTTAAATTATAGAATGACTGATCCAGAATATTATTGTAAATATTTTATTTTTAATAATTTTTTGGGAAACAAAAAATAGCAAGGGTAGTTCAAGGCACTCGAATAAGTAAATTCATTAATCCGTTTCGAGGATTTTTTTGGATTTTTTAAACTAGTGCCTTTAGAAATAGTCATCTATAACTATCAATTTGTCTAATTAATTGAATTATTAAAAATCTTTTAAAGTTTTTGAAGAATTTTCAAAATATTTTTGAAAAAACCCAGAAGCCATATACTTTATTTATTTTTCCATTTCCGAACTCAGAACCGACATTTTGGCTAAACCCCAAACCTGTGGAATAATTATAATAATTTAATTATTTTAATCCAGTTGTTAACCCTCAATCAGTAAGTGGATATCCTCATGTTTTGGAATATGCACCTAACTGTAGAGATTTTACTCTCCATGCTATTGAAATTAATTTTAAAACAAAAAATGACAATGAACAATTTAAATTTGATTTGCCAACACTTGAATGGTTAATTTTAAAATTTTTAAAAATTTTTAAAAATTTTTAGTTCCTCAACCTTTATATTAACTGAAGGAGAAAATATTAATTGTATTGAATTAAATTCAAAAAAATGTTTTCTTAAACAATTTATGGCTAAAAGAGGATATATTTTTTATATTCCACCAATGCATACACTGAGATTTATTTCTAATAGTGGTCTTTATCTGAAGGGATTTAGAACTTTTAGTTTTGAGGTAAAAAATATTTTTAATCTTAAATTAATTATTAATTAAAAATAGTTATTTAATTCAGCAAAGTTTTATGCGTACTCTCGATATAATGGACTTTTCTTATGTCCCTTTAAGTTCTTATATCGAGAGTTGACTGAAATTTAGTAAATTTTAAAAATCTTTAAAAGTTAAATGTTAAAAAATCCCCAATAAATGAAATGAAACCAGTAACATCAGAAACCAGTAACACGTCCCAGTCCTTGTCAAAAGAAGCAATAATTAAGAAAAATTTTATTCTCGAATATAGCCTCTTTTCCAAAATTTGTCAGTCCATAAAATTAATTTAAAATTCTCAGCCTTCTTTAAAATTAATTTTCTTATTAAATTAAATAAATTTAGGAAGGACCTGACCATTCCAAAAGAATAATGTTCAATGCCAACGAAAAAATAAAATCTAACATAATTTTAAATAACGATACTTCAATAAAACAAACACCAAAAACAAAATTAATGCTTAATCCTTCAATAAATATTTTCGATATTGAAACAGAAATGGATGGTTTTCTATAAAATTTTGTGAATAATTTTTGAAAAAATATTATTTTTTTGTCTTTCATTAATAATTATATTATCACTGCCAATTTTTGTATTAAAATAAATTTTTTAATTATTTAATAATTATTTTTATTATTAAGTTAAAAAATATTAAAATCTTGTTAATAATTTTCTTAATTGTTTTTAAGATAACCAAGATCGAGATATCATCGAGAAATATTGACAAGATCGAGAAATATTGACTCTAACGTCAATATTTCGAAAATTCCTGCTACGATTTTGTTTTAAATTTGGGATACTGTAGATAAGACATAAATCCATCTAAATACAAAAAAAGTAGGAAATTTTAATTTCAAATTTTCGATTTTTAGGGGTTTGAAATTTTTATTAGATTATAGTTAAAATTTCGAGGTAACCTGACTCTAACGTCAATATTTCGAAAATTCCTGCTACGATTTTGTTTTAAATTTGGGATACTGTAGATAAGACATAAATCCATCTAAATACAAAAAAAGTAGGAAATTTTAATTTCAAATTTTCGATTTTTAGGGGTTTGAAATTTTTATTAGATTATAGTTAAAATTTCGAGGTAACCTGACTCTAACGTCAATATTTCGAAAATTCCTGCTACGATTTTGTTTTAAATTTGGGATACTGTAGATAAGACATAAATCCATCTAAATACAAAAAAAGTAGGAAATTTTAATTTCAAATTTTCGATTTTTAGGGGTTTGAAATTTTTATTAGGTCAAATCACTAAAATAGCCTCCTGGAGCAAAATTTAAACTGAGCACTTAAACTGAGCAATTGATCCAATTTTGGTATCGTTGGATAGAGCTCGTCAAGACGAGTCGAACGATATCTCATTTGTTACGTTTACATCGATTTTTAAAGAAATAAATGCGTTTAAATTTACACGCAAAACCGCTAAAATAGCATACCCAGAATCGGGCAAAATTTTAAACTAAATCTTTTGATCCAATTTTGGTATCGTTGGATAGAGCTCGATAAGACGAGTCGAATGATGTATAATTCATTATATTACGGTAATTTTTAAAAAAGAAAAATGAGTTTGAATTTAAGCGAAAAGCACTAAAATTTAACTAAAAATTACGGTATCTGGAGGCAAATTTTTAAACTAATCCATTTAATCCAATTTTGGTATCGTTGGATAGAGCTCGTCGAGACGAGTCTAACGATGTATCGTTTGTTAACTTATTATAATTTTTTAAAAAGAAAAACGTGTTTGAAATTTGACGTAAAATCACTAAAATAGCATTTTAGGCTGTTAACTAAATTAACGATAACATAATTTTGGTACGATAGATCTTCCTAATTTTTTGTATTTATTTTGATTAGAGTCTTATCTAAGCTATCTCCAATTTGATAAGTGCTTTAACAGCCAGAAGTTGAGTTATAACGTTTTAAGTTACGACGTCTGGAACGTAATTAGTCAAATTTTTAATATAATCCAATAAATCCCATTTTGGCATCTTTGGATAGAGCTCGTCGAGACGAGTCGAACGAGATATCATTTGTCTATTTAAGATAATATCCAAGAAAGAAAAATGAGTGTGAAGTTAAGAGAAAATCACTAAAATTTAACTAAAAATTACGGTATGTGAAGGCAAATTTTTAAACAAAAGCTTTTTAACCAATTTTGGTATCGTTGGATAGAGCTCGTCAAGACGAGTCGACCGCCGTATCATTTGTTTCATTTATGCGATTTTTAAAGAAGAAAAACGCGTTTGAATTTAGACGCAAAACCGCTAAAATAGCATACCCAGAATCGGGCAAAATTTTAAACTAAATCTTTTGATCCAATTTTGGTATCGTTGGATAGAGCTCGTCAAGACGAGTCGATCGATATCTCACTTGTTACGCTTACTGCGATTTTTAAATAAATAAATGCGTTTGAAGTTTAACGCAAAATCACAAAAATAGCCAGCCCAGAAGCTCACCAATAAAAAAGACAATTGATTTGGTTATACCAAAAAGGGGATATCTTGGTCAAATGAAGTGATTATCCTTAGCAAATTTGGGTTATTGTAGATAAGACTCTAATCCATCTTTGAAGAAAAAATAAAGAAATTTTATTGTCTCAAAGAATTTTTATAGTTCCTAGAAATTTTTAACAGGAGAAAATTTCTGATACACCAGACTCTAAAGGCTATATCTCTTCCAAACATGCGGAAACCTCCCTCAAAATTTTGAGATATTGTAGATAAGACTCTAATCCATCTTTGAAGAAAAAATAAAGAAATTTTATTGTCTCAAAGAATTTTTATAGTTCCTAGAAATTTTTAACAGGAGAAAATTTCTGATACACCAGACTCTAAAGGCTATATCTCTTCCAAACATGCGGAAACCTCCCTCAAAATTTTGAGATATTGTAGATAAGACTCTAATCCATCTTTGAAGAAAAAATAAAGAAATTTTATCGTCTCAAAGAATTTTTATAGTTCCTAGAAATTTTTAACAGGAGAAAATTTCTGATACACCAGACTCTAAAGGCTATATCTCTAAAATTCCTCCTACGATTTTATTGTAATTTTGGGATATTGTAGGTAAGATATTCCTCCATCTATAAACAAAAAATCAAGAAATTTCACTTTCAAAATTTTGATTTATAGGTGTTTTTAATTTTTATTAAAAATTAAAAAGCAAAAAAAATTTTTTGGCCATTTTTCAAATACTATAATTGTACTTTAATAATTAAATAAACACAATTAATAATAATAATAATTTTAAAATAAATCTAATATAAATTTTCAAAAATTATTAATCAACTAAATTTAATTTTATTAGGACTGGGACATTAAAAACCATTAAAAAATCATCTAGACGGGCTTACAAAATTATATAAATTATTTCTTTAATTTTTTTAAATTTTTCTAGTTATTTTCTTTAAAAAAATATTTTATTTACATTTTAGTGTAAACATGCGCGCAACGCTAAATTTAATTATATACAATTAAATTAATTTTGAAAAATATTAGAATTAAATTTATTTAAAAAATAAAATCTTGTGATTATTTTAATTTAATACAACATTTAAAAAAATAATTATAGAGACAGAATGATTTTATATTTTATTTAAAAATAAATAGTAAATAAATGTTTCACTCATTTTCATAATTTTATAATATTTTTGTTGTTACAGTAGTTAATTCTTAACTTACCCCAAAATTATTGACAAAGTTGAGATAATTATTAAGTTGGATAAATTTTTAAAACGAACTCTTATGCTTCTTTTTGTTTAAATTATATTTATTTGAATTTCTAGATTTATTTTCTTTAATAAAATTTTAGTAAAAAAAATTTTTTTAGAATTATAAATTAAAATGTCTGAGACCTCCAACGTGAATAATACAGTAAATTTCATTTTTTCATAAAAATTTTAAAAATAATATTTTAGTTGTACAATAACCACCTTAGTATCCAGTTTTATTTTGATCTTTTCTCACCTGCTTTTATTAAATGGATAATTTGTTTGCCAGGAATAGTTAATAATTTGGCTTTAATTTGTGTTACTTTTAGAGAAAAGTGATTAAAATTTTATTTTAAATATTTTCTTAATTTTAAGATCTCTTCGTGGCCCTTGTAACCTTCTATTAGCGTTAGGTGCCATTTTTGATTTTTTATATTTATTTGGCTTTACAATACCTTTTTTATTGGCTTTAACAACAATTAATTTTATACCCTTAAAAGCTTGTTTCTTTATACAAGCAATTCCCTTAACTTCTCTTTTTGCTTCAGTAAATACTGTTTTGTTTGTTGGAATTGACCGTTTATTAAATGTTTTGTTATCTTTAAAGTAATTATTTTTTGAAAAAATTTTTTTAAATATAGGATCACATCCTTGATATAAGGTTGATCAAGCCCTCCCTATACCTTTAGCTTATAACGGTAACTTAATTCCATGTGATCGAAGATCAACTGATTTACTGAGGAATGATAATGGGAGAAATTATTAGGTTAAATATGTGGGTGAAATGTGTCACAGGAAACTGGTGTAAAAATCCATTAATTTAAAATTTTCTTTCACAACAAGACCATTTATGTATTAGGGAGAAATCCAATAGCTTAAAAATTTTTTCAAAGAGCTTACATATTTTTGTGTAATAAAAATTTAATAATATTTATAAATAAGTATTAAAAAATTAATAATTTAATTTATAAAGATATCAAACAATTAATAAACCTATTTATTTTACTATTGTTCTTTGTGGGATTCTTGCTTATCCAATTTATGCCGTTTCTTTATCTATTAATGGAGTTTGGTCTAATCCGAATTGGTGACTTTTAATTAAAATTTAATAAAAACCATTTTCTAAAGGTCTGTAATTTGCGCACAAACTGAACTTTATACTTTCTTCTATTCAACTCAATTAATACAACAGGAATTTATATAAATTTAGCTTCGTTTATTTGTTATATGTTTGTTTGGTATTTTGTTTGGCAAGCTAAAAAGAAGACTGAAAATAGTATTGGAATTACAAGTAAATATTTCGGCTCTATTCCAGCTTATGAGTCCAATGAGACGATTACAGCCATTTAATTAAAATTGGACTCATAATATAGAATAGAGCCGATAATTAATTTAGAAAATTTTTTAAGATAATCAAAGTCATCGTATTTTTAAATCTGTTCTCTATATAATGTTTTTTGTTGTTGGTACATGGCTTTTCAATACAGTTTATAAGACATTTATATTACCTCTACTTACTGATAATTTTTCTACTCAATATATTACACCTTCAGTTAATTTCTTAACTTGTGTAATTGCTTCTTCTAGCAATGTTTTTATTTTATTTACTTGCAGGTATTTTCTTGGAATTACTTTTTTGTAAAAAAACATGATGTTAAAATCCATCTTAATGGGTGAACTGACGACCATGAACTCCACCTCGTCCCATTCTTATTTTTCAAAAATAAATTTATTTATTTCAGTTCAGAATATCGTCGTGCATTTCAACGTCTTGCTTTTGCCATTCCAATTTTTGGCAAATTTATTAAAAGAATATATGGAGGTATAAGTAATACTGTATCTGTAAAGCCGACAGTTCATCATAAAGTAACTATACGAAATTCAGTTAATCCTCTGTTTTAGAAAAGAAGGATTTTTCAAATTAATGAATTAAATTTGATAAAAAAATTTATGAATGTACTTTAGTTATTTTTTAAATATTTTCCAATTTTTTCTTTCTTCATATTAACTAACTGTAAATATATTAAATAAAATTTTGACTGGATAAAGCTGTAAAAATAAATATCTCGTCTATTTTATTTTTTAATTGAAGTAAAATATTTAAAAGACCACCCAACATCTTTTTAGAAAACAGTATAAAAATAGCTAGAATTAAATTAAAATTGAATAAAATATTTAATTAAATCAATTAATCCAAAAAATTTATTTAAAATGAACAAAATTTTATTTGTTTTATTTTTCCTCTCTATTTTTAATTTAATCATTAATGCGGAGATATCAGCTGGAGATGAGGGGAGTCAAGGTGAAAATAAGAAACAATACTAAAAATTATTAAAATTTTTAGAAGTTTTTCGTTCTAAGCGCCAATTTAGTTTCTTGAGGGCGGCACCAAATCAAGAAGGTAAATATATAAAAATAAAACAAACTTTGATTAAAATTAAATTTTTTCACAGAGGCTTTAAGTCGTAAGAAGCGCCAATTTATATTGAGGGCAAAAAATGTTAAGAAACGAGGGGTAAAAATTTTTGAATCTTTAAATACTTATAATGGTAGTTAATTGAAAATTTTTTTATTTTAGGCTGGGAAAGAAGAACGATCTGGCTCTTCTGAGGAATAAAGTTTTAGATCAAGAGGTTAGGCCACTATCGGTAAAAAGAAAGTTTTAAAATTTCAGTAAAACAAAGCGACAACTGGCATTTTGGAGATAATAACAATATAAAAGAATTAAATTTTAAATAAAAATAAAAGATAAACATTGTTGAAAAAGTTCTTATGTAAATATGGAAATAAATATTTCTATTTATTTATTAAAATTCAAATATTAAAGGGGTATATTAAAGGTTCTAACCCAGAAGATTTTCTAAAAAAAATTTTGCGAACTTCCCCATAATGCCAAGATCCTGGATAGTCTTTTTGGCTTCAACTTTTGGGGTTTGATCCTAAAATTGCCTTCTAATTAAAAAATTAAAATAAATACACGCCAACAATTAGTTCTCGTTTATAAACAAGATATAATTTTAAAAAATTTCTCAATTAGAAATAATACATATAAAAATACAAACATTTTGTCACAATATGTGGAAATATATTAAATTTTCTCTTTTTAGAAAAGATAGGCACAGTCTCATTTTACAAAAAAAAATTCCTATTGTTAAATTTAAGTCTTATCTTCAATTCCAAATGCATAAGCAATTTGTATTAGACTAGCATAAGTACCAGTTGTAAAACCCAAAATTCCAAATCCAAACAAAAAAATATTTTTAATCCAAATTCCCCTTGTTAATTTCATTTGTCCATAACTTTAATTTAATTTTTAGAAAATTTAAAAAATTGAAAATAAAAATTTTACTGGCAGAGAAGGTCAATCATTGCTGGGAAAATTAATGCTAATGCAGTTCCAGCAAAAGCGCCAACAAGTGAAATAAAGAGACCCAAGTGAGGGATTAATTCAGCAATTAAACCTTAAAATTATAATTTTAATAAATTAAAATTTAAAAATTGAAATTTTTGCTGACAAAATTTGCGGACATAATCTATCCGCAAATATCTGTCCGCAAAATTTTGATAAATTTAGTTAAAAAATATTTTAAAATTAAAAAAATTAATTAATTTACATGTCACAATAACCATAGAATAACGAAAAATATAAACAATTGGATTTTGCCAATCATACGAAATTTTTCGAGAAACCCATTTCTCTACACGTTCCATTGGTACTTTAAAAAAATTAAAAATAAATAGAAAAAAAAATTATAAAGAAAACCGTAGAACTGAAGAGGGTAAGAAACAAGAATGCAACCAACAAGCATTATTTTGATAACTTGATAGAAACTGAAAAGAAAAAAGAGAAAATTAAAAAATTTATTTTTGAAATTTGCGGACATAAAAATGCGGACAAAAAATTTCGCAGAAAAAAAAATAAATTTATCTGCAAAATTCCTGATCCGAAATTTAACGACACACAAATCTCTTTAAAAATAAAAAAATTCAAAAAAAAATTCTCTCACGGTTCATTTGGCAAATTAAGCGTAACAGTGTCTTTAACATGACTTCCAAAAGCCAAATATCCATAAAATCCAGTTGTAGCATAAACAGCCAAAACAATAAAACAAGCTGTATTTAAAACACCATTTGCAGCAATAAAATCAACAGGATTCAATAATTTATTTTCAATTGGTAAAATCTTTTAAAATTAAAAAAAAATTATTTTTAAAAGAAAATACCGCTGCAACACCCTCAAATGCAAACATAACAGTTCCAAAGAAAAGAGGCAATTCAGATAAATTACCAACTGCTGGCGCGTCTTTTATTGGATTTAAATGGGTAACTAAATAAGTAACAATAATTGCAACTGCAGCCAAATAAAAAATATTAGCAATTAAAGCTAATGGTGCCAACATTTTTAATTGACGAATTGTACATAAACTAAAATTAAAAAAAATTTTTTTAACTTGAAAAAGAAGGAAAGGAAGGTAAATTCAGCTTATTTCTATTTTTAATTTTGAATAAAAAATAAAAGAAAAATTTCAAAGGGATTAAATTGGAGAAATTCCCAACAAAAAATGCCTTCTAAAAAATCCCTCCTATTTATCCATAAAATTCGTTTGCAAAAAAGAGAAGTACCCAAACCTTCAAAGAATCTTTAAAAAAAATTGCAGTTATCCCATTAATTTAATTTAAAAAAATTAAATAAAAAGAAATACCCCAAAGTAGGAACTAACAACATTGCAATCCAACCAGCTTGAGATATGTGGATACAAGAAGTCTCATCGAAAAACTTTAAAAAAATTTAAAACCTTTCATTAAAATTAAACAAAAAACCTGTTTTAAATTATCAGCCATAAATACAAAATAAACACAACAAAAACCAAGTTGTGCAATAAACATTGTACTGTTAACTAATTGTCTAAAAATTAATAAAATTTTAACTTTAAATAAATTAAACAAAATACTTAAAGAAATATCCTCGCTGGTTAATCCATGGAGGGCCACATTCAATTGCATTTCGCATAACTAGAAAATAAGAGAAAAATTTTTATATAACTGTTTTTTTACAAATATTAGGAGGTTGAATTGGGCCTAGAAAAAAATACCAAAAAAATTAAAAACGTAAGATAATCCTAGGAAGGCTCAACTCCGAGAAATTAAAAGCAAATATGAATTTCTTCGCTTGCGTGGAAGACTCAAAGAAAATCATTTTTGATGGGATTCCAATCTCCCCCTTTCCATCATGTTATGGAAAAAACTATGGCTCATTTTATTCCTAAAAAACTTTCTTAAATAAACATAAAAAATCATTAAAATTATATTTTTGCACCCAATAGAATTTTTATTTAAATATTTAAAAATAAACCATTTCCATAGTCCATAATTTCTTGTCCCTTTCGATTGCATAAAAATACAGAATTATGCACCAACATTCGACAGCAGTATGTACAAACAAAGCAAATAACAATGAGAAGAAAAAGTCCTAACTGAAAGAAAAAACTTTAATAGAAATTTACGCATACTCGAAAAGAACATTAAGAAAATCGAAGTGAGGGCTCGAAAATTTTTCAACTTTTATCTGTAATATCCTTAAAGTCTATTTTCTATCAAAATTATTTCAAAAATTAAAAAATAAAATAAACCCAAAGTCCAGAATGTTTAAAAGCCAAAGGCAACGACAAAAGTCCAGTTCCAAGCATAACCTTTTAAATTAAATTTTAAAAATTAAAAAAAAATTCTAAAAGAAAACCTTGACCAAACTGAAAAGTGCCTGATCCGGAGACATTGTAAAAGCAGTCCTTGGGCGTTCACTAAAGAGCAATTCATGGCTAATTGTTGGGTCAACGTTCATTCTTTAAAATAAAAATTTTTTAAATTATTTTATTTAATTTTTATAGGGTTGGGAAAAATCAGTTTTTCAGTTACGATTTTTTATTATATATAAAATAAATATAAAGATGTCTGATTGTGCACTTTAATAAAAAATAGTTAAAGAATAGATAAAATTAGAAATGATAATGGTTTATGTAAAAAAACGAGAAAAATAAAACTAGCAAAATATGTAGAAATGATTATTGTAATTTAAAGAAAATTGTAAAAATATTTCTTTGTGTTATTAAAAATCTTAAAAACTTAACTAAGAAAAAAAAAGAAAATAAAATCAATAATAAAATATTTTAAAGAGACAAAGCAAAAGTACAAAAAAATTTTTTTTTTCAAAATAAATTGTCAATTTTTGAATTATTGATTTTATTATAAATTTGTTGTTTTATAAATTTTTAGTAGACAAATAATGACAACGCGTTTATAAACGAACTGTTGGTGGTTATTGGTGGAAAAGAGAAAAATGAGAGAATTAAAATCAATAATTATTAAATTTCCCAGCACTTATTGGCGGAAGTTATTCAAGAAACTTTAAAAATTTCTGAAATTTACAAGGGTAGCTAAAAATGGAAGCCCCTATTAATTTTTTTTTAATTTAAAAAAAAAATCCTTTTAAGAAATAAAAACTCACGGTGTAGTGTTAGACACGCCAGACATTGCACTTTCCGTTTCCGGGTCTGGGTCGTATTTGCTGCGCATTGTAGTTCAAATAAATTTAAATAAGTTATAAAAATATTGTTAATTTAATCTAAAATTGAAGAATTAAAATTAGGAAAAATTCAGAACGCTGCCCTTGCCTTTGCAAAATAATACTTGAATGATTGACCAAAGGTTATGCGCTTAACTTTACCTCAAAAAAGGCAATTGACCATTGTATAAATTTGAGGAAATGAAAAACAAATTGTGTAAAAAATAAATATAAAATATTAAATGTTTGTACTATTGTGTTATTTTGAATAAATGAATTCCTTATCTTTTCCAATCATCTCATAAATTATTTTTTGCTTATTTGTTTCAGACATTAATTTGATAAAGATTTATGGTAAAAAATGAAACCAATAAATACAATAAAACAGAAATTGAAAATTTATAAAAAGAGATTTTTAATTATGTATTCGAATGTCGACAATTGTATTTCATTTAAATATAATTTCTTTCGAACAATACGTTCACATCGCATATTTCTGAGTCCATTCACGAGCATTTGTATTATATTGCTCTCGATCATTCTTGTAAATTTGAGCAATCTCATGCATAAAAGCAACATCCGGATATGGATCACAAAGCAAAGAACAGATTGAAATTAGAACTATAAACAAATATATTAAGAGTTAAAAGAAAATAGGACCTTTTGAGACAGTCAAAGAAATAGCCCATTTTGAATTGAGTATATCCAAGCCAATGTTTCCATTGCTGTCAATGTTTGGATGATATATGCGTGTCGTAAACACTACCCTCGGTGGTCTAAACGGATAATCTTGTGGAAAGTCGTATGTTAAGTAAAAGACTCCACCCTGATATGGAGAATCAGGTGGTCCGATAATAATTGCTTGCCAATGAAAAGGATCTTCATCATTGATTGGAGCTCCACTACATAGTTCTGGTGGATCGAGTCTAAGTTTTTCAAGCTCCTGAAAAATCAAAAAATTAGTAAGAACTATTTAGACTATGTTTTAGTATTTAAATATAATATACTAACAGCCAGTATTCTTTGTGCCATCGATGAGAATAAGTAAAAACGTATAATAATGTTCAAATAATCCTAAAAGATTGAATTAAACGCAAATAAAGATTTGGTAGGATAAAAAGCCAAGCGCATAGTTTTGAAAAACAGGGATGGGCAGAATGAGAGCATAGACAAATGAGTAATGCCGATTGAGTCTGAGCTAACCTCTATTTAGAAATCCCAAGTTAATTTATTATCAGACAAAATATTTATTCGAATACTACATACTTTTTTTTAAAATTATAAATCTTTATTCAGTCCAAAGGGTATTCTTTTAAAAGAAACAATTTTATTTTCAATTTCTAATCCATGTATTTTAAAATATATTCTCAATTACAAGTTCTAGCGCACATAGATCCCACACATGCAGTGCTACAATCACTTTGAGACTTTCCAACTTTTTGTGAGTAAATTTGATCATTTGATTCATCATGACCATTACCACCAGTACTTATTTGAATACAATCAGGGCCATTTGAATAACTTGGCACTCCATTTGTCTGAAATTTTTAAGATTAATAATCAACTTTAATAATCAAATTTTATTACCATTTGGAGACAAGCACATTCTGCTTCATTATTTAAAATAATTACAAAAAATGCTAGAATTAAAAATTTGGACAGAAAATAAAACATTCTTCACTTTTAATTTTAAATAAAACGGAAAAATCATAGAAAGATTTAAATGCGAATTTAATTTTTATATTAATTTTAAGTGTATTTATACTTACTAATTATTAAATTTAATATTAGTAATATAGAAAAGCAAGGAAAAACTTTTTAAAAGTATCTCTTTAATTATTTGTTTATCACTTACTAAACAATTTTATTTTTTACAAGTTTTTACTAATTATATTTACAATTTAATTAATTATTATACTCTTTGAATTTTTTTTTAATAATTAAAAACCCATATATAAATGCTGATCATTTTAAAAGCAAAATAACAATCAAAAATAATTAATTTTCCGATTAATTTAAATTAATTTCTCTCTAAAAATGTTCCAAAAACATATTTTGTTGTTGCTTTTATTAACAACATTTATTATTTATTTATCAACATTTGTTAATGGTGCTTGTATTCAAATGTGCCAAGGAAGTTCTTGTTCTCAAATATGTAAAAAGAAACGAGATGTTGATAAATGGATAGATATGTGGGGAAAATTTAATGGAAGAAGGAGGAAGAGAACATTAGAATCTTCTGCTACACTCTGCCGTGATGGAATTTGTAAAAGTGCTAGTGCTACTTGGGGATGAAAAAAAAGAAAATTAGATATTCTGATTAAATAATCTGAGATATTGTTTCTAATATTTTTAAAATTATTTAAAAAAAATGCAAAAATAGTTTAAAAAGGCATTTATAAAAATTATAAAAATAAATTTAAATCCAACCATATTCGAAAGATTTTTGAAATAATATTTAAAACTTAGAAGAAAAAACATTTTATAATTTAACCTTCTTAGCGTTTCCTTCATCTTCCTTATTTTTCGAATGTTCCTTTCTTTTTCTTCCTCGTTCTTTGTCTTTCTTTTCTTTCTTTTCCTTCCTCTCTTCCTTCTTCCTCCTCTTCTTTTTTCTTCTTTCATCATCATCTTTCTTCTCTTTTTTTCTTCCTCCTTTATCCTTTTTTCTTCCTCCTTCATGTTCATCTCTACTACTCTTCCTATTTTTCTTTTTTGATCCTTTTTCCTTCTTTCTCTTCTTCTTCTCATCCCCATCCTTCTTCGCCTCCTCTCTTTCTTTTTTCTTCTTCTTACTTTTCTTTTTCCTCTTCTTGCTACCTTCATCGTCATCCTTTTTTCTCTCCTTTACTTCACTTTCCTCACTTTTCTTTCTCTTCTTCTTGCTACCTTCATCGTCATCCTTTGTTCTCTTTTTTACTTCACTCTCCTCCCTTTTTTCCTTCATTTCTACTTTATTCTCTTGTTTTTCCTCTTTATTTTCCACTATTTTATCTTCATTTTCTTCCTTTTTCTCAATTTTATGTTCATTTCCATCTTCATTCTTATCCTTCTTCTCTTCCTTCCTCTCTTTCTTTTCTCCCTTGTTATACTTTTCATCGTTTTTCTCTTCGATTTCTTCCCTTTTCTCTATAAATTCTTCCTTTTTACTCTTCAAATCCATTCCTTCTTCTCAT
>ABLG01000963.1:0-21694 GCA_000172435.1 Meloidogyne hapla | reverse complement strand
AAATATTCATATAGTTGTGATCTGGTATTCAGAAACATAAAGATTTATAATAAACTCTATGTTTTAATAAGCCAGCAGCTCTATTTGTTATAGCATAAACTGAATTCAACAACTTTGGACATCCATAAGTATTTTTCAATGCCAAGTCAATTGTTTTATTTAAAAAGGGTGTTCGCCGATCTTTTGGAACAACAGTTAAACAGCCGTAAGAACCCTCAGAATCTGAATCCTCTCCTACGACCTCGTCTCCATAAAACTTTCTCGGCAATTTAGTAAAAAGCTGAAAATTAATAGAATATTTAAATGGAAAATAAGCAGAATTTTTTGTATGAATATTTGGACTGGAGGAAAAATTTTAAATAATCAGACTTTTTAGAAAGAATTTTTTTATTTTCCTCAATGGCTAACTTATTAGGAGAAATTCTAAGCCAATTTTTCTTCTTACTTCTAATTCAAGAGTGACATTTTGTCTTTGTTCGAAAGTGTATTTTTCATGCATATCTGTTGCTTTCTTTTAAAGTTACAAAAACTTTTGTGATTGTTGACTTTTATTTTAAGTATATATTATTAAATAAAAATTTATATTTTTTTGAAAAATATTTTTTAATGTTTTTACATTGATTATATTTAAATAAAATAATTTTTTTAATTTTAAGAATTATTTTTCTTATTTAAAAAATATATTTAACCAAATATTTACAAAAATGTTATTACTTGGCAATCAATTTCCTGACTTTTCTGCTGATACAAGTGTTGGAAAAATTGAAAGTTTTCATCAATGGATAGGAGAAAAGTATAATTTTAAATATATTATTTATTTAAATTAAAAAATTCTTTTTTAGTTGGGCAATTCTTTTTTCTCATCCAAGTGACTTTACTCCTGTTTGGTTAGTTTAATATTTAAAGAGGGGATATTTAAGTTCCCCTTCCTTATGTAATTGTGGTATAGTGGTGAATGTGTCTGCCTATACTTGGCAATCAATTTCCTCTGGGTTCGATTGTCGAAATACAAAACTTATTGCATAGGTGATCACCTTAGGTTCGATTCCTTGTGTTCCTCTGGTTTTTCCCTGTGATTTTTTGTTTTATTTACTATGAATTTAAAAAAAAATTTTTTTTCTACTCTGTTTAAATTATTTTTATCTGTTTATCAACAAGTATCTACAAATTAATAATTGTGAATTTAAATACTTATTTTTAAGCACAACAGAATTAGCACGTGCTGCCCAATTAGCACCTGAATTTGCCAGTCGAAATACAAAACTTATTGCATTAAGTTGTAATTCTGTTCAATCACATTTATCTTGGTTGGATGATATTGTTGAATATAATAATAAATATTATGGAAAGATTGGGCAAAAACAACACTCTACTGATACTGAAAGTAATTTAAATGGTTAGTTAAATTTTATTAAAAATCTTTAAATTATAAGCAATCAAATAATAAATTTATTTATTGAGTCGTTTGGTGTGTTGGTTAATGATTTAGCCTAGGCTTAATTTTCGTCTGGGTTCGATTCCCCTTCCGAGATATAATTTTTTTCTTCTTTGTTTATTATTAATAAAAATGTTTTTTGAGTTTATTTTTTATTCTTTTTATAAATTAATTTATTTTTAAACAAAAAAGACAAAATCACCCATTTTCTAAGATATTTCTTCTTTCTGAATTTTATTCTGTAAATTAAAATTTATTCTTTTAAGTTTCAAACTTTCCTTTTCCAATAATTGCTGATGAAAATCGTCATTTGGCTACAAAATTAGGAATGCTTGATCCACTCAATTTAGATATTTCTGGAATACCTTTAACTGTCAGAGCTGTTTTCTTCATTGACCCACAAAAACGTCTCCGACTTTCTATTTTATATCCAGCCAGTACTGGACGAAATTTTGAGTTGGTAGATTAATTTAATTAAATTAAAAATTTATTTTATAAGATTTTATTTTTAAAAGAATTTTGGATTGAAAATCTTGACTTTTTAAAGATGAATTTTCCATTTCTTTAAATATTTTAAATTAATTAATTTTATTTTTTAAGTGAATTAATTCGTGTATTAGACTCCATGCTTCTTTCAGATGAATATATGTTAGCTACACCTGAAGGATGGAATGTATGTTTTTAAAAATAAGGTGGTGCTCGAGGGCTTAAATTATGTCCTTAATTTTTAAATAGGTATGTAAGGATAGAAGTTTTGATTTTTTCTTTTTTAAAGAAAATTTTAGACCTTGCTAATTTCTTATTACAAATATTTTTTAATATAATTTTTGCCCTCAATTATTATTAAAAAAAATTTTCATTTAAAAAAAATTACAGAATGGTTCTCCATGCATGATTGAACCAAAAGTTGGCAGTGAAGAAGCAAATAAATTATATTCTTCAATTAATACATTACAACTTCCTTCTGGAAAGGGTTATATGCGTGTAGTAGACCAACCATTAAATAAAAATAAATTGGAAGAAAAATAATTAAGAAAAGGGTTGAAAATTTAAAAATTAATTTATTAAATTTATAATTTAGAAAATAATTTCAAAAATTTTTCAAAATTTATTTATTGTCGTATTTAATTTATTTATTAAAAAATTAAAATAAAATTTTTTAATTTATTTGCCGAGGCATGGCCTAATGTAGCATGGCTGATACATTTAAAAGTGTAAATAAAATAATATTTTTTAGTTACACAAATTCAGCAATGCCAACATCTTGCCTTGTCTAAGACTTTTTATTTGAAAAAACAATTATTGAAAAGGATCTGCAGTATTCCTATTAAGTTTATTCAGTTAAAAGTACCATTAAGTAAATTCTCTTACAAGGGCTTACGGTATTTATGTAGTTTAGATTAACTGAAACTTAAAATTAAAAAAGATAACGTGTTTTCCTAATGGTTTTTGTTCTAAAAAGTTAATAAAATTGGTAATAATAAACATTTAAAAAAGTTTTAATTAAATTGGTAGTCTCATAAAAAATATTTCACGGACAAACTCACGTTTACAAAAAATTAAAAAATTGATAGAAAGGGGGCGTGGTTTAAGTAGGAGAAATGAGAGAATTTAGGCTTAAGCTTCTGTTTGAGTTGCGAGAATAATTAATAGTTAGGTTTCATTTAAATGATATTTTATGAGCCTGTTGTAAGTCTATTAGAGTCTCGACATTTGATAATGAAGTAAAAAGTTTTGGTTTTTATGACCATTAGAGTCTGGATTATACTCACTTGGATATTAGTCTGGTTTATGTATGGGCATTAGAGTATCAAAATAAAAAGATATAAAATAAAAGAACGTTAGAGTATTAATATTCTAGTCGTTAGAGTCTTGGGTATAATTAAAAAACTAATGAAATAAAATTTGAGATTCTTGAGATAATGTCGTCATTTTTGTTTTATAACTTTTTCGTAAAATTGTGCCATTTTTTTGGGTTTTAGCTGTTTTGTCTTTTTTTAAGTCAACATATACGAGAGCCACAAAAAATCTTCTCCTTTTCTCAAAATTTCACCCCTCCCATTCTCTCATACAAACGGCGCGCACCTTCTCGAGTTTTGTTGTTTGGAGGGCCGTTAGTTAGTGCTCCTGTTACTCTTTTCTTCCATTTATTCACTTCTTTATTCAGTCTTTTCCTCAAAACCACCACCAACTAACTAACTCCCCCAAACAATTCAGTCCCGAAAATTTTTTGAAAGGAAAGCTGAGCCGACTAGTATATACCTTTATTTTTCTAATATTTGCTCAGTGGCTTTATTTAAAAAAAGAAAAAATAAAGAGAGGAGTGCGTTACTTGAGCCAATGGAGAAGATCGTCGACGGCTAAAAATTTTTTGGAAAAGTGGTAAAAATGAGAGAAAAAAGTCATTTAAAAAAAGAATTTTCTTGAAAATTGGTTTAGAAAAAAGGTGAGAAAGTTAGAAATTTTTTAGAAAAAATTGAAAGGTGAGAAAGAGAAACTTAAAAGTAAATAGCTCTTATATGGAGACCCTCGTTATAATGGACATTGACATTATGGAATAGAGAGATGGCAATGGTTTCATGTTTAGGCCTCACCAGATTTAAGTTTTGTCTGCAAATGTTGTTCGAGATTGTTGAAAGGGTCCTACAATGAAGGGAGACAAAAGTGGGAAATAATGGAAATTTAATAGAAAATAAAAAAACGGTAAATTTTTTGTAAATTTTCTTCAAATTATTTGGATTTAAATATACTGAAAAATATTAACGAATTTTGTAATGAAACAAAAGAGAAAAATAAACCTTAAAAATAAACTCTAAAAAATAATTATTTGCGTCATATTAAGAGAAAAGCTAAAAAATATAAATATATTGATGGTTATACATATTTATTTGTATTTTTGGGAATCTGTATGGATGGATCTGTTGCGCGTGCGTTAAGTAAATAAATGTCACTCTCGAGAGAAAAATATATATTGGCCTTTTTGCTAATGGATTTTTTAAAAGAATGGAAGGTAAAATAAAAGAAAGATTTAAGAGAAAAAAAAATAATCTGAAATATGAAAAACTTCCAAGTTTCCAAACCAAACCAATTTGTCTATGATTTATAAAGAATCTTTTAGCACAAAATAAAAACAAAGAAAAAAAACAATTTATTTCATTCCTTTTTTAGTTGGTACTGTTGAACTTGTAGTTGTAGCACTAGCTTGATCTAATGAATGGTGTGAAGAATGATGGTGACGTTTACGTTTTAATTCTTGTGCTGTTTGATGGTCACCTAATTATTTAAAAAAAAATCTTTTTCTTTTATTCCAATCTCTTACTTATCCCAGCATATTTAGAAAAATAACAAAAATATCCTCAAACTAGAAGTTACCCCAAGTTGGCATATTCTCAAGCTCATTTTAATTCCGATCATTCATTAGGGAGGTTTTACAGTAAGCTTCAGTATGGAAAGAGGGAAACGTGTCCCGGATTTTTTCTCCCTACCAGATCCTCAAAAGTTTTCAATATTTAATGACCCTTTCTCCTTATAGATAAAAACCTACCCAAAGCCGTATAAAAATCTTCTGGTCGAAAAGCTTTAGGGTCAAACACTTCAGGCGAAAAATTAGTTCCTTTCTCGTCAATACCAAAAGAATCTACCAAAGTTTCATAAAGTGAGGGATTATTAAAATCTCGGCGGCCTTTAATCATTGCGTTCATATTCAATCCGTGCTCTTTACGTTCAAAAAATCCGGCAAATTTGCGCTGAAAAATATTTTTATCAAAATGTCACGAACCAAAATGTCCAAAAACTTCAATTACCATTAAAGTAGGTGAACACTCCCCTGGAGGCGATGGAGGTATTTGAACACCAATTGCTGCTTGTTGTTGGTCTGTAAATTGCTTCTCATCTGCCGCTAATAAAGCAGCTTCTTCCTCAGGTGGAAGTGCTCGTGGAGTATAACCAGCAGCCCCTCCAGGCGTTGAAGCACCAGCAATTGAAGTTTGGGGGTCTGCCAAAAGTAAATGTTTTGGAATTCCACTTAATAATAATTCTTCTGTCTCATTCCCTTCATCTTCCTCTATTTGTTGTTCCATATCTTCATTTTCATCTTCAGATTCTTCTTCTTCATCTCTTGCAGGTCCATCGAATTCTGTGTCACTGCTATCTTTAATAAATAAAATTTTAATTTATTGAATAATGAAAAGATTGGATTTTTAATTAAATTCTGTCTCAGGGCTCTGCTTCCGCGTCCAAGTTTTATTTTTTGGGGTTAAATCATTTATCATATAAGAAAATAATTAGCAAGTTCAATTAATAGCTCGTTTGGTGTAGTGGTTACGCTGCAGGTTATTGATTAATATCTGCTCAGGTTCGACCCCCTCTCTCGGATTTAATGGTTTTTTAAATTTTTTGATATTTTTTAAATTGATTTTTATTTGACTTTTTATTACTTTTTTTATTAAAAATTAATTTTGAATTACTTTGCCCTTTTTTTTGAATTTTGTTTTAAAATTATTTTTAAAATGAATAATTCAATAGCGCCCCCGGGAATATAATATCAAAGCATTCAAAATTACCTATATCTGCCGTTGCATGTTGCCGAGGTGCTTTACCATCATCATCGCTATCTTCTTGTCTAATTAGAAAAATATTTTTTTTAATTTAAAAGATGTCATTAAAAACCTATTTCTATCTTCCTCTTCTTTTTGCTCTCCTCCACCTCTAGACCTTCGTCTTTGCCTTAATTCATCTCCATAATCACTATTTTCACTGTCAGATCCATAAGCAACTAAAGCATCCATATTTTCTTTAAATTCTGTTTTTTAAAAATAAAAAAAAAATATTTTTAGGCAAAAAATAAAGAAAAAATATTTTTTGATTTTTTGAAAACAAAAACTTCAAAAAACAACAAAAAATTAAAGATTAATTTTTAAATAAAGTAAATAAAAAAAATTCAAAAATAGATTTAAAAAATAAATATTAAAAAATTAAATTATTAGCGTTGTGTTTCCTTCTCTTTTTTAATCTTCTTTTTCTCTATCAAGCTCTATTTCTAAATGTTGAAGGTCCTTCTCCACTAATTGAGGTTGTTGGTGTTGGAATTTTTGAAATTCTTTAAAAAGAAAAAAATCGAGTTAAAAGGAATATTTAAAAAAATAACCTTTGTGTAGATATACCATTACCATCAGATTTTATTCGGGAGGAAATTGAATTGTTTGGAGTTGTCTAAAATAATTAATATTTTTTAACTTAAAAGAATTAATAAATTTATTCCCAAGAAGTGAGAAAGAAAATGTCCTCAATGAACAAATTCCAAAAAATTGAATAGTTAAGGTAATCGTGCGAAGCCTTTCACACTGGCCCAGCTTTCTTCAAGTTTTCTTATAATTACTCCACCCATATCCTCGAAAACGTCCCCGTTTAAGTAAAGGACAAAATATTTCCCTAATTTTTAGTTTCACATGTTTCCAGTGGGGGGAATGGGAAATTCATTAACCCATTCAAAATTTTTTTCTAATTTTTAAACCCCTTTTTCTTTAAAAAAATTATAATAAAAAATCAACTTTTAATTTTAAATTTTTTTATTTTCTTACATTTCCATGTAATTTAATCATTCTTCTTTGTTGATGCCAATAAATAGGCATAACCAAATGTTTTAATAAAGTCCAAGGGAAAAGATGACGAAGCAAAAGCTTAAAAAAAATAAAATTTTCAATTTAAAGAAAAATTACAAAGAACCTGAATTTCATGATTAAAACATCCACTAGTCATTCTTACCAAACCTATAGTTCCAACTGCTTGTCTCGCAAACTTTTCTGGTGTGACAACAAATAGAGAGGCATTCTTTAAAAATAAAAATATTTTTAATAAATTAAAAAATACTTTATAGTAAGTCATGTTGGTAGCTACAAGTGCTGGTGTTAAACACTGAACAGAAATTGTTGGATATTCGCGGTCAACAGCCTCAGAAATGAAAGAAACGAATGACTAAAAAATTGTAAAGAATTTTTTAAAAGAATTTAATTTAAATAATTAGGAAAATAATTTTTACTTTAGTCGCTGAATATGCAGCAAGTAATGGAATTGGCCTAAATCCTTGACTTGAAGAGAGAACAACAATTTGACCACCTCCATAACGTTCCATTGAAGGCAAAACAGCAGAAATAAACTTTAGAAAAAATAAATATTCTTTTAAAAATATCAATTACCTCAACAGACCCAAAAGCATTAACTCTAAAAAGTTGACGATCAGCTTCTGGTCTATCTCCAAAACGTTCAAGAAGTTCTCGTCCAACTCCAACACTATTTACTGAAATTCTTAATTGTTTAAAATTTCAGTCTAGAGTTTCAATAAATAATAAAAGAAATGTCGGGAAAAAAATTAAGAAAACAAATCGTCGAAAATATATTAATTCCACTTTTTAAGGAATGATAGGAATAGAAGGGAAAGATAGAGATAATTGCCTAGAAATAGGATATTCATTTAACCTAATAGGAACAAATGGACGTTCGTTCTAAAGCCATAATTAAGAGTAGAATTTAAAGAAAGTAAAAAGAATAAATTTTGTAGGTAAATTGTAGGAACAAACAACCAAAAATATATTTTTAATTATAAATTTCTAAATTCTTACACGCAAACCCAATGTTGAATTGAGAGAGTTCACGCCTTAAACTGTTTGCACATTCTGGGTAAATAGCGTTATTAAAGTCAAAAAGAATTATTTCGACACAAGAATCGATAAATTGAGATTCTAAAAATTGAAATTAAAGAAATTTTAAAAAACTAAAAAATACCCTACCCAATTCTTCTTTAACAGCTTTCAATTTATTTTCATTTCTTCCAATCAAAACAAATTTGCGAAGTCCAAGTCTAGCCAATTCGAACATGTAGGCTTTGCCGATACCATCAGTACCGCCACTTACAACTTTAAAGAAACAAAAAATAAAAAAAAAAGTAATTTATTTTTCAATTTATCCCGCCGTTTATCAAGAGTGACCTCTTGATATCAAGAGTGAAAAATATCAAGAGTTCATTTAGAGAGCCGTTTAGGGAAGTCCCCTTTTATTAGAGAGGGTCTTTATAATTGAAAGTGCCTTTTTATTAGAACGGACATTTCATTAAATAATTTCTAGTGAAAATAAAATTATTAAAAAACCTGTCCATCGATTAGCATAAATATCCAAATTTGGAGTATAAAAAAGAGGAGCAATAAAATAAATGTGAAATGCCTTTAAAATTATTTTATAAAAATTTTAAAGTTTAAAAAACCTGTAAAAATGCCAAAAAAGTTCTAGTCAAACGATAAATAATATATGACAGAGGGATTAATAACCAACAATTTTTGTTTAATTCATGCAAAATAAAATTACAAAAGTGAGCGAACATTCAAGTTTATTTTTAGTGAAAACGAGAATAGGAGGAGGCTAAAAATATAAAAAATATAAAAAAAATTTTAAAAGTAAATTTTAAAATAATTAGAAAAATAAATTCTTTGATATCCAAAGGATAAGGGAAAATTTTGGAATTATTTTTTAAAGTCCTCCGATTGATTATAAAATAAAAAATCTTTCTCATTTTTGAATAAACGATCTCAAGAAATTAAATCTCTCGAAGGTATGCAAAAAACATTGACCCAAATAAATAGATTTTAGGTAAAGATTAGTAAATAATAGAGAAGAATCCCATTAATTTTTGAATAAATAAAAAAAGAGTATTTAATTTTTTAGAAGCAAAAAACATTTTAATAGTTTTAGCCCTTTTTTAGTTTTCAGAACTTTAAAGTATAAAGAGATATCATGTGGAATAGCGGTTCCCGTGGAGTTATGGAAAAATTAGAAATCGGAACATTTGATTTACAAAATTTAAAGATTTATGGAAAAAACCGTATCAAGAGTAACGATTTAAGGGAAAACCAAAAATTAAAAAAAAAATATTCAATTCCAAACAATTCGTTAAAATTCGTCAATGCACTTACAAACGAACACTCCCTCAATGAAAAAAAAGTTTTTTAAACCTACCAGATTAAATCCATGTAAACGACCACGCCCATACATGTTCTCACAAAAAACGTCAAAACTGCCAAAATTTATAAAAAAAAATAAAAAAAAAGTTTATTTACAAATAAATAAAAGATAAAAATCTTTTAAAGTAATTAAAACTTAAAGATCATAAAAGTCAAAAATAAATACATAAACTTTCCAAATTTTATCCAATTTATTTTAAAAACATGTTGAATAGAATTAATTTATTTTTAATTAAAAAAGACTATTATAAGAGGAGCAATAATTTTTAATATAAGTAAAAAATTAAATAATATATTAAGCATAATTATAAATATATCACAAAAAAATATTAAAAAAATATTTTAAATATAATTTGTTTAAAGATAAGGGCAGAAAACAAAAATATATGTAGAAAAAAATAAATAAGTGACTCGCAAATATTTTTTTGATTTAATTAAAATACATTTTGTAGGTTCAGGAAGTTGAGGAAAACCTAATTGTAAGGATAAATTATCCCTCATCCAAAAAATAGAAAGAAAATTGATAAAAGATTGTGGAAAGTAGAGAACGGAAAACTGAAATTTATAAATAAATGGATGGACGATATGAGACTTGGATACTGGGAAATGCCTAAAAATAGGCAAAAATGATGGATCCTTTTTATAGACTTAATTATTAAATAAATTTTTATAATGCGAGTAACTTTTTTTTAAATAAAAAACAAAAATAATTATAAAAGTCACCATCCATAAATATTTTTTAAAATATATTATGAAAATAAAATAATATATAAGTGATTTATTTAAAAATTGCTTTAATTTTGGCTAACTTAAAAATTTAAAAAAATTTTATTGCACAAATTTTGCAGAATTGAAGTATTTTTCTTCAATTATTTACTTTTTCAAGAGTCAATAGAATATTTTAATCAACTGCATTAAATAGCTGAATTGCAATTGGATCAAAATAAATTCCAGCACTTTCATATATTAAACGCCAAATGTAAGGAACGAAAAAATCAACAGTATTGTCATCCTGAAAAAAATGAGAAAATTAAAATGAAATCAAAAAATAATGGAATAATTGAATTAATAATTATTAATTCCTACGGAAAAGAAAGCGCTAAAAATAAGAGCGAGAAAAAGAACAAGAAAATCAAAGTTGGTTTTTTAAAATGCTTCATTTACATGAAAAAGATTTTTGTCCCTCAAAAACCACCAAAAATTCCAAACAAACCTCAATATATTTAAAACGCAAATCAGGAAATTTTTTCAAACGATCAGTTGGCCATTCAATTGCAGTCTTTTTAATTGCTTCTAAAATATCAGATACAGAAGCATTATTTGCAATTGCATTGGCAGATGCTGCATTTCCTCCACCAAAAGTTGGAGAATTATTACCAGAATTTGCACTTATTATTGCTTCAACACGAGCAGTGAAATGATTGATAACCTAATTAGAAATTTTTTAAAAGTAAAAAAGGGAAATTGGAAAAGATGACACTAATACCCAAAACATTTTAAAATTAAAATTTGAACTTATATGAGTTTAAAATTAAAAAAAATTACTTTTCAGGGAAACCCAAAAAAATGCCCAAACCCTTACCTGAAACCATGTCCTGAATTTATTAATTAATTTTAATTCAAAACATTCTCTAAAATATACCGCATAAATATTCCAAACAAGATCCTGAAACATTGGGTGTTGATGATAATGTTCAAATAATTCTCTTTTGTAGAGAACCGTATAAATTAAATTTGGATTGTTGCGTAGATTACGGCATAGACAGGCGTTGATAATTTCCAAAAGAGTGCGAATACCTTCTTCGAGTGCTGTGATATCGCTATGCTAAAAAATAAAATAATAAAAATTTAAAAAAATAAAAAAAAATTTTTTGGGGAATATTGAAGGACTAGCTACTTCAGCCAAGATAAAAATTGTTTAGATAGATCTCAAATGTCAATTTTTGCTTGAAAGAGGTAAAAGCATTTTGTGGGGATAATTTAAATTTAAAAACCAAAAAGTTAAATTGAGGCACTACCATTATGAACAAAAAATAAAAAAAATAAAATTGTATTCAAAGAATTAAAAATTTTTATACCAAATCATCATTTCCATCTTGTAATTCCTCCAAATCCAAATCATCATCATTTTTGGAAATTTTTCGAACAGGGTCACGTTCTGCATTTTCACGCATTGCACGAATTAATTTTGCATGCCTTTTAGTCATTGTCTCAAGTAATCCAATCAATTTTTGGCAAACAAAAGGTGTAAGTTGTTTGAAGCATGAAGATAAATTAGCAAGTGTTGCGAGAGAATTGACGTGGAAATAACGATCCTATAAAGAATATATAATTTTTTAAGGATTTTTCAACGAATTGAATTTAAAAAAAAGTCAAAAACAAACCCGTAATCGAATAGTGTTGATCTGTATGGTCTTTGCAAACACCAAAATTATTAGCCCGCCAAGAGTAATTTCAGCTATGGGAGCTCTGTCAGGTTGGTACCATTCCACGTTTTTTAGCATCTAAATAAAATTAAAAACTTAAATTAAAATCAAAAAATTTAACCATTTCATGAATGACTTTTTTGAAAAAATCATCTTCACTTAACATTAACAAAACAATTAATGCCAAATAAATTTGATGTGTGTGAATTTGTGATGTTTTTATTGAAGTTTTGGAAATTGTTGATTTTTGAGGTCGTCCATTTTGAAGCGATTGGGAACGACCACGACGTTGATTGCTTGGTGAAGAGGATGTAGAGCCTAGAGAAATTTTTAACAAAAAGTGGGAGAGAGAGACAGTCGCAACCACAAATTGGACCAAAACAACCCCAAAAATTGGAAGGGCAAAATTTTTTAGAGATTAGTTCCGAACTTTTTGGACGAGAATAATTTACAAGAGTTCGTTGCCTTACAATAACAAAAAGAACAAAATTTTTTATTAAAAGAAAAACCTGTAGTTGTACACATTCCATCAAAAAGTACTCGAATTACAGGCAAAACAAGTTGTTCTAAATTTACACGTGAATGAACAAAATTTCGAAATCCAACATTATTGTGAATTAATAAGTAAAGTAACAATAATGGTGGTCGTTCAGAATAAACTGTTTGACATAAACGATTGTAAAGTTGAGTGAAATCGAGTTTAAAAGAGGCCTCCAAATTGGCAAGTGATGAAACTTCTGATAAATTTTAAGAACAAGGTCAAAAATTTTAAAACCAAAATCCTTCAAAAAACCTTGTGCATTTTGAAATATAGAAAGCATTTGTTTGTATGAATTTTGTTGGCCACCATATGCTGGATAGTAGATAAGAGCCAATAAAAGTGTCAAACTCAAGGCAGATAACGACTGCGTAGGGAAACGATCGAGTTCTTCTAAAAAATGAAAAAGATTCATAGAAAGATCTTTAAGAATTTCAAGAAGATTAACCTTCTTGAACTCCACCACCGAAAGAAAGTGTTCTCTGTAAAGTACTCCAAAGAGAAATAACAAAACTGCTACTATTATTATCGGCAGCTCCAGTCCCGCTTTGTTCAGCTGCAGCCAAATCGAGAGGTTCACTATGGTGTTGAAGAAAATTTTCCAAGAGGACTCGAACAATATCTCCGCTTTGTGAACGTCTAAAGTTTTTTTGATTAAATTTTAAAAAAATCCCTTACACTCTAAGCATCAAAATTTGAAGGAAAACTGATCGCTCATGTACTCCATCTTCATAAAGCTCTGTACTAAGCAAAGCTAGAAGCACTCGAAGAGTTTCAGCGTGCAATTGAATTGTGATTTTACTAAAAAATGAAAAAATAAATTAAAAAAAATTTTTTTATAAATTTACTTACTTTACTTGTATTCTAGTAAGAATTTTCAATAAATTAACAAGAAAATGTTCAGCTGCACTTTCAAATTTATGTTCAACCACTTCCTCTGAAAAATAATAAATAAAGTAAAAATTAATTTTTTTTCTCGATAATTTTCCAATTAAAATGCCCAATTTCTGGACAAATAATAAATAAAAATAAGTTGTAAAGAATTAAATATACTTGATTCAGAACTATCCTCTTCAACATCTTCATCATCCTCGATTTCATTTTCATTATTTTCTGATTTTTTCGCTTCATAAAGACTGCCACGATTTCCAAAAATATTAGTAAATTCAGTTGGAGAAAGGCGTTGTGCCAAAAATACAGAAATATAACGAATAATTAAAAGGGCATTGGCTGCTTGCCATATGAAGATTTTGCTGAAATTAAAAAAAGAAAAATAAGAATGAAATCGCAAAAAGCATAGAACACCTCAAAAATAACAAAATAATTTCCCCAAAAATCTTACTTTTCACACTTTGCAGAAGCTTCAAGTTCTCCACAACGTCTATTGAATGTTCTTATAAGAGTTGCAAAATTGCCTGTCTCACGTGTATTGTGCATTAATTGCTCAAGTATTGGATTGATATTTTCCAAAAAATTTGATTGAATTTTTCTGAAAAGAAAAAGAAGAGTTTGAAAATGATAATAAATCCTCCAAAACCCTCAACTATCCAAACAATCAATAATTCAACAAAAATTAAAAAAAGAAAATCTAAACTTGTTTTGCTGATCCAAATTAAAATTAAATGAAAACAATTTATTCCAATAAGGGTCATTGCTATTTAATGGAATACGACCAGCCAAACGTTGTAATAATTCATTTTGAAGAGAAATTTCTCCAAGATTTTCATTGCTAATTACAGCACCCATTTTATTTAATTAATTTATCTAAATTTAATTTATGTAAGCACAAATAATAAATAAAAACCATGAGATTTAGGCAAAAACATAAAGATTGATCGAACATGTGGAAATTTTTAACTAAACTTCGAGAATTTTTTATTATCATTATGCCAAAATCTTGATATTAGAGTCGGAAATAGCGTTCTCTGAATGTTTGTTCAAGACTCTTCCATCCGAGACTCTTTTGTCCATCATTTGTTGATTTGGGTCTTAGAACCCAGTCTTTTTCTCTTTCCTTATTTTTCTGTTTTTTTAGACTTTTTAAAAAATTCTTCCATATTTTTAGATGTTAAATAATCACCATTTAAATGTAAAAACTAATAAATCAACAGCTATAGTCTCTACAGCTTCTACCTCAATTTCATTACCAAAAAATATAGAAAACGACAACAAAGCTGAACCAAAACAAAAAGAGGAAGATGACAATAATAATGAAAATGTTGAATCTTATTTAGTGCCATGGACTTATTCTTGCCTTTTTAAGCCAGCAATTGAACGTGTAAAACATTCACATGTTGAGGTTGATTTTTTTGTTTAATTTTTATATAAATTCATTTTTTATTTTTAAAGAATCAAGAGGCTGTTCATGCTTTGAATGTGGGTTATAAAAATTTTTATTTTAATATTTCTATAATTTTTTTTAAACGTTGGCAGACATTTCATCTTAAAAATATTTTCTTAAAAATATTTTCGCCAAAATATAATTAACTTTTGGATTTCTCCTAACAAAATTAAAAGTCATGAAAAATATTTTCTTTTTAGATTTTCACATTTTCTCCACTCTTTCCCATTAGATTTTTTGCTTTATTTATTTTATGACTTTTTCTTCAATTTATGACCTTTCTTTCAATGAAATGTCCCTAAAATTGATCTTAATTTTAATTTTAATTTTTTAATTTATTTTCTTAATTCCATAATTATTTTATTTAGCATCTTCTCGAAGTATTTCGCCATGTTGACCAAGCTTCTCATTCTTTTCTTTTTGATTTTGCTAAATTAATTTTTGCCGATTCGGGTTTAGGAAATTCTATTAATTTACAGGTTTTTTTTATTTTTTAAGAATTTTTAAAATTTATTTTTAAAAGGAATCTTATTTGCGAATGCATGCAAATGCTCCAAATTCTGATTTAGAATTCCCTCCACGTCTTTCACAAATTCAAGAATTTCAACTTTTTTCTGTCAGGTTTTTTGAAATTTTTTTATGACAAAATTTTTATTTTTGTTATTTAAGAGCCATTGCTTTGCGACGGGTTTTATCTCGAATACCTGATGATATGACTGAAAGGTTAACATTTTCAATTTTTGAAAATATACAATATTTTTAAATTTATGAGTTGGACAGTTTCTAATGCAATCCTTAGGGTTTCTCTTAAATTTTTTTTTCAGAGATTTTAAAGTAAAAGTTGGTAGTTTATTGCAAATTTTATACCCATTTTAAGCACAACTCATATTCCTAACTATTAATTCGAACAATTGAGAATTTTTCAATTCTCAATTGCCAATGACTCATTGTCATACCGAAATTTGAAAATAAAATAAAAATTTTTCGTATTTTTATTTCAAATTTATGTTCATTTTAATCCATTTTTAGACAATTTCTAAATAATTTTAGATTTATTTTTATTTTTTAAAGGCGTCCATTCCTCGAAACAATTAAAGAAATAGCTTCTTCAATTAAATATTTATTGGATACTACAAATGCAATAATTGCAATTGTTCCAATTAATTATCAACATTGTAAGGAATTTTTAAAAAATTTTAGAAAATCATTTTTCTTTCTTTTTAAGTGGTCGAAAAACGAAAGAGAGAATTTGTTCAAGCTAGCAAGCGTTTTAGTAATACTTTGAAGGATTATTTTAAGCGGCAGGAGGCTAATCAGGTGTAAATTATTAATTTTGAATAATGAGAAAGAGTCTAGTTGAGAAAATCTTTTTTTTTTGAGTAGGCGAGAAAAAGACCTAGAAAACAAGCTTAGGAAAACCAAAAATCTATGCCCTTTAGATTTATAAGAAAAAATTTTTCTACGCTATTTTATGAGATTGACGGTTATGCTTTTGAGCAGTTCTACTGCTGATATCAAATTCTCATTTTCATCTTCAAAATAAAAATTCAGAATGATACAAAAAATCTCCTTTTCACCAAAATTGATTATTTTTCTATTTTATTTTTTAGGTTTATATTGCTGCTAATCATCTGATTCTCCAAACTATGAAGCTTTGCCTTGCAATTAGAGAGCGTGTTCGTATGGGATAGAATTAAAAAAAGTATCTAGAGAAAATTATATATAAAATAAAAATTTATTTAAAAAATTTATTTATCAATTTTAAATATTTACAAAATTTTGTTTATGTTAAATAAGTGTATTAAAATAAATTTATGATGGCTTGGTTTAATTATTAAATTGAAAATCTAATATCGATCACTGCCACGGTGTATTAACAAGCCCGACTTTAGTTTTTGGATCATCCGGGTTCGATGCATTGTGTCAAATGTGGTTGCTTTAGTCTAGTTTCTGACGTACTTGTCAAAACCTGTTAAAAAAATTTTTCATAATTTTTAATGAATTATGTTTTCGGTTAAATTTTTCCCTTTATTTATTTTTAAGAATTATTCCGATTTTTGTAATTTTATTTGCCCTTTACCTCTAAATTCTAAATTCTTTATTCTTTTTGTATTAATCATATAAGAAGAAAGACGTCCTTCAATTGCAACATTAAGGTTATAAATATTAGTAACAAATATATAGGTATTTATTAGGGATCGGACAAATGAATTTTTCGAGTTCGATACGAGTTTTTTCGATAATTATCGAAAATCGAGTTTCGATACGAGTTTATCGTTATCGAAACTCGAAAAAACTCGACGATATATCGTATTGTCCGATCCCTAGTATTTATTATTCCTCGACTTTCAAAAAAGGCCTACAAATTAATACTATATTAAAAAATAAGAAAGATTTTACATTAAAAATTGTTTAGTCCCTGATCTCCTTCGTCCAATCCCTTCACCATTATTGTTAGTTCTTTGTAGATAAATATTATTATTAACCATTGCCTTTATTATTATCCGCTGGACATATGGTCCAGGACATGTCGGGGTTCAGGATTGAAGTTCTGCCGTGGTCGGGTTTTCTTAAACAGTTAAAGTATAGAAAGACCTGTTTAGCACCGTAAGCGCTAAAAATTTAAATTTTAGGACTCAATTGCAAATTTTTCACATGATCTCCTGTACTTTCTATATTCTAATGTACATATACATTTAAACTTATTTTATAGCTAATTTTTTAGTTTAAATAAATAATTTAGAAATAATATTTTTACTTGAATTAATATATGTATGAATCATAGTAATGACTAAAAAAAATTCCTTCCACGATAATTTTTAGTTTTAACTAAAACTATTTAATTCTATTTAAGAATAAATCATTCTTTTTTAATAAATATTTTTAACTAGATTAAATATATAAAATATATAATATATAATAAAATATATAATAAATATAATAAATATATAAATATAATAAATATATAATAAATATATAATAAAAATGAAATTTATTTCTTATTTATTGATGAACCTCTTAATAATATTATTTTTATTTCTTATTTTGGTTGACTTTTCTACATTATTATTTATAATCGGGACGGTACGGCCGCCTTATACTATCAAATCAGAGTTAAATAAACAAAAACAAGAAGAAGAATCCAATTATTTCCACGAAACTATTTTTTCTTCATTTGTCGCTTCGTGGAAATAATTGGATTCTTCTTCTTGAAGAAAAAATAAATCCAAATGAAGAAAAAATAAATCCAAATGAAGAAAAAATAAATCCGTTTGAGGAATTTGATAAGCTTCAAAAGATAAGGGATGAAATTTATGCAAGCAGAGAAGGACAATGGTAAAATTTTATATATTAAATAATCTCTTGGTGTTTTAACATATGTATATGAAGTTTTTCATTTTATTACTCGAAAGAATGTTTATGAATTTGCATTATTTTTATAATTTATTTTTAAAATTATTTAATTATTTTATTAAAAGGAAGTCAATTTTGGAGTTCGAAATGGAAGTTGATAAATTTGTTAAGGCACAAAATGTTATCAAGTAAGCTTATAAATTTAGATGAAAAAATTTAATATCAAAAATATATTTAGAAAAAACTTGAGTGAATTTGATGTTATTAAACCATCACTGAATAAGTTACCGGATGTCGAATCGTCTATTTCAACAACTATAAACACTTAGGTATATTGAAGACATTGCTCAGGTGATATATCTGATTGTTATAAATATATCATATATAATTTTTGTAATTTTATTTGCAGAAAGATCCTCCCGTCGATTTAAAAAAATGGTGAATTTGGGACTAATGAAGAATTGGTTAGTTTGTAATAATTTGATTTCTTTATTTAAGCTAACTTATAATAAATGAAATTAAACTTATAACATTGGAACATATTTTTCTAATGTTAGTTGTATACAGATTAGATTAAATTTTAGAATAACATAGTTCCTTGGACAAAGTTATGACAATCAAATTCATAAATAAACACTTTATTTTGTAAGAAATATAAAAGGATATGTTAGCTTTAAAAATTTTAATATGTAAATTTATTTATGTCTGGACTCGAACCGTTTCAAGCCTTGAATAAGTTATTTTGGGTGACTTTAGTAGTATTTTTTAATTTTTAATTAAAAATTTGAGGCTCGAAGTGTCCTAAATCGAAAAATTGACGAAGCAATTTTCCCTGTATATGAAGTAACGGCTAAACCTCCAAAAAGTTTTATTGAAAGACTCTGGGACGGTACATTTGGTTAATATATGTTTGAAGGCAAATACGAATGAATGAAAAATCCATGCTAAGAATTTTTTTGATTTATACATTTAATAAAATATTTTGAAATAAGCAATAAATAATATTATATATAACGATTCTAAATGTATATATGTTTACAATAAAATATTTATAAAAAATATTTAAGCTTATACTTATTCTAATGCATAATAGAGATCTGAAGCTCTTCTACATTTGTAAGAAAATTTAATTAGGATTAAATTCAAGTTTAAACTAGATTTATACTCTGACTAGAAATTTATTCGTGAAAAGAAAATAAGCTTTCTTCTGGAAAAGAAAAAAAACTTCACCTTTGTGGTAGAGATCGCTTAAAAATTTTTTTTAATTTTGTGGATTTGAAATTTATAGTCAGACGATAAATTTTTTTGAAAATTTCCCAGCAATCTTTGTGATTGACTTCCAACTTTCCGAAAAATCATGGAGACTAACTTACCAGAGCCAGAGCAGTAGCGGTGGATGTCGCGGTTGGAACAATAATGGCAAAAGCCTTTTGATTTCGGAATTCATTTACCGGCAGTACAGCCGAGAAAGAATACAAAATCGCTAAAATTTTAATTTAATACATAATTCAAAACATTCTTAATCTTCAATTAACAAATTTCAAAGAAATTCTTATTACTTACAAAAATGTTTTTTGAATGTTCTTTTTTAGGATTCGGTTTTTTGTTTTGACTTCGGATTGTTTTACAATTTTGAGTTTTTTCTGAATTTTGAAAAAAAAAAGAATAAAATAAATTTACATCAAAAAAGTATCTTTCTTTATCTTAAAATTTCTTTATAATTGTTAAGCTAGATAATTTTCAACTTTATAAGTTTTTATAATTTTATGACATCTTTTAAAAACATCATTTCGTAATTCTTACTTTTTTCTGCTTAATTTAAGCAAAAAATCCCAAATTTCTCCCAAAAGTGTTTCTGCACATTGCCTCTATTTTGACATTTTAAAAAAGTTTTGGGACTTTTTATTTACTATTTTTAAATGGTTGTTTTGACACTTAAAAATTTTTATTAAGCCATATGATGCCAAAATAAGCTTTCAAATTGGTTAACCTTTTATAATAAATTCTTTAGGGTATCGCATCATTTCCCTTTGGAATGGTAAAATGAATTGACTAAAGTTGTTAATTTTATAGAGTTTATTTAAAATACAAAATGAACTTTTGAACCTTCTGTTAACATTAAAGTAAATATATAAAACGTGATAAAATACAGGTTTTTCGTTATTTGTATTTTCATAGTTATTTGATAGTTATTTCAAGTTTATTTTTTATAGTTATTTTATACATAATTGTTTAAAACTTTGTTTTTAATTTGAGCATTTTAAGTTTATTTTATTTTCAAGTTTTATTTTATAGTTCCCTTGTAAGCCAATTTAAGGTAGAATTGATACTTAAAACTTAATATTTTAAATAAAACTTTAAATAAACTTTTTTAAATAAATATTAATTAAAAAATAAATTTTACAAAAAAACATCATTCCGATTTTTGGTTAAATAAAATATTCTAAATAAGTAAATTTTGATTTAAAAAATTACGTAAATAAAATTCAAATAAAAGAACAAAACAAATAAAATTAATATAATAAATGAACATTTACATAATATTTATTTTTATTTATTATTTATAATAGCTTGAAAATAACTTTTATGATAAACACAAATTTTTGGTAATTAAAAATTTTGTTTTTATTTTTTAGCTATTTAATGACGACTTTATTTAAAAATAATTTCTTAAAGTTTTATTTCGTCATTTTATTTGTTAGAATTTGTATTAAATTATTTTAATATTTAATTTCAATTAGATTATTTAATTACAAAAATTTTGTATATGAATAAGGTAAAATTATTAAAATAATTTATTAATTTTCAATTTAATCTCATCTCATTTGTCGAAAGCATAGGTATAAAATAATATATAGTAAAGATGATTTTCCCAAATATACACTTTAAACCTATTTAGATTAACAAATATTTTAATTCTATTAGTAGATCTCTTTTACACATTTCTAGTATATTTCTTCCGGAAAATTTAAATAAAATTAAATCCGGAATTGAACTATAAATCTATTTTCCGGAAAATCAAGTATTCCCAATTCCGGAAAATATATAATACATTCCGTAATTACCTATATTTTAAAGTTTATTTTCAAGTTTTTCTCTTATTCTCTTTTTACTCTATTAATTATCATTCTATTTCGCTTAAAATATACTATCAATCGGGGTAGTATATTTACCCGAAACCCGTACCCGAAATTTTTTTGAAGCAGCCCTGCTACAACTATGTATTTAATAAAACACAAAATACAAAATATATAATTAAGTTTTAATTTTATTTACACAAACTATTATTATTTATTTTGTTATATTAATTTCTACAGTAGATTATTATTAAAAAACATTTTTTACTTCCGTTATATGTTTAGTAATAAGTGCAACATATAAACAAATTATTAGTTTAGTAAAATTGGTATATCCAATATTATTTATTTTTTCACTTTGCGTGCTTTACATATTTGTATTAAAGTACTTTTTAATAAGATTGGAACGAGGAACTAAAAATAGGCTTTAAAAAGATTATTTTTAGTAAAAAAAAAATAAAAAACAAGTAAGGGATAGGTTTTCTGTTTTAACAATTTTAAATATTTTTAAAAT
>ABLG01000964.1:0-20310 GCA_000172435.1 Meloidogyne hapla | reverse complement strand
AGTACAAAATACTAGTAGAAAATTCTCTCTTAACTTTTGTTTCTCTCTTATTCCCTTCTTTTGCCTAAGCTTTTGTACTTTAACAAACTTTAATTTGTACTTTAATTTAGGATTCTTCCCAATCTAAATTATTTTATTTTCATCTTTTTTTAGGCCCGTGGGCCTCATAATGAATTCATCTGCCAGGCTCGAATTAAAGTTTTCTTTGAGGGTGATAATGTTCGTATCGTTAATAATTTTATTCCACATAACATCGACCATCCTAATCATTTAATGATTAGGATGGTCGTGTGAGATGCCGCTTAGGCTGGGGTTGATTTAAACACTATCTTGCCAACCTTCTTGTCATACCATTAGATGTTTCCTAAGTTTAATATTTATATGATAGATTTTTTATTAACAAAATAAAAAAAAATAAAAATGGTATGACGAGAAGGGTTAAGGCAAGATTTGGAGTCCCGGAATCGTAAATAAAAATCTTATTGTTTTACCCCATCCCCAATTGTCACCATGTGTCTTAAGAATTGTACATTGAGATAATTATGTGTAATGTAGTTTTTCCATTGATTTAGTTTGGGTTAATTTTGGGTTAGTCTTTTTAAAAACTTTCGTGCGGTATCCCTTTTTTGTCATTTATTTTGTTGTTTGTTTTATTTGCTTATTTAATTGGATATTTAATTTATTTGTTTTTTGTGTATATTTTGGTAAAGTAAATTTGTTTCTGAATTATTTTTGAAAATTTGCATAATTAAAAAATATATTTAAGTTTAATTTATTTTTAGGCTAAGTTTAAATTTTCAAGTCTTTGGTATTTTATCTTAAGGATGAAAATTATTTTGTGTGATTAATAAGTGTTTTTTGACACAAAATTTATTTTTTAAATTCATTTAGATTCTCAATATCTGAACATTTTTTATTTGCCTTTCTGTCTTTACTTTCACATATGGACGAAAAAATTAATATTTCGAAGGAAAATTCCCCAACTTTATTAAATCACCAATTTGACTATTCCGATATGCATTCTATGAGTTTGGATGAATTGAGTAAATTTTTTTATCTTTAAAATAAATTTTCAATTATTCTAGAAAATCTGCGTCGGAAAGTTGAATCGAAAGTTCAAAATCTTCAAGGTGAATTGAGTGATCTTGCATTCCATAATTATCGAACTTATGTTGATGTTAGCACAACTGCTGAATATTGCAGAGAGAAGGTTATAATTTTTTTTTAAATTCTCTTTTTCTAACTGTCTGAGGTAAATAATTTTGATTTCCTTGTCATTTATCCAGTTTTTGCTCTTCTAACAATAAGATATGAGTAATAAGTTCTTATCCATTCTAAAACTAAGATGAAATCGCGTAACATTTCTAGCGGGCATTTTCAGATTTTTGTTTTACTGCGAATTTAATCTCTTTCGAAATCGGACTTACAAAATTACCCATTTTATGTTGTTTTTTTTAAATTTCACCATATTTCTTAAATATAAAAAAATTCTAATTTAAAATTTAATATTGAATTTTAAACATTTATTTTAGTTTTCTCAAATGGATACTCTAATGCGACAATCTAGCTCTTCTTTTCCTAATCTTGAAGAACAAATTGATCAATTTAAAAATCAATCAACACAATTGCTTAATGAATTTAAACTTTTAAGTGATGTAGAATCTACAAATTTTTTAATTTGGGAAATAATAAGACTTCCAAAGGTTTTAATTAATTTTTAGAGGATTTATAAATATTTTTTAGTTGATGGAAAAATGTATACGAGCCGGACATTTTGACCAAGCCTATTCTATTACTAATTTTGCTTTATCGATTAAACAGTCAAAACTTGTTCAATATCCTTTGTTTAAGGTTTGTTTTTTTATTATCTGATATTTCTTTGATGACTTCTTTTGAAAAGACAACTTTTTTTCTCTAAATGGGTTTTTTTGTTTCTCTCGACGGGATCAGAACAAAGAAAATTTATTTTTAAGAAAAATAGGAATCGTTATTTTATTTTGTGCCCTTTTTATTTGTTCGGGTCTAGAAATGACTGAAGCTTCGTTTTCCTCTTTCTTGAATTATTAGTTTTTAAGATCGAAAAAATTCCTATTGAATATTGTTCACAAAGATTGTGACAATTAAAAAACATTTGAGTCCTTGATCCTCATCATTGGCATTTTTAATATTGAAAATGAATCAAACGAATAAAAAAAATTGTAAAGTCTTTATCATTTATTTTTTAGAATGTTGTCGATTATTTGCTTGAAGCACGGCATAGTCTTTTGGATGAACTTTTTAACAAATTTTCTGGTCCTCTAAATTTAGCTCATAGCATTCAAGTTTTTTTCTAAATTTTATTTTAATTAATTTTGGTTTTTTAGATTATAAATAATATAAGGAAAATTCCTTACATTTCAAAAACACAATTACGTATTTCAATTCTTCAATACAGAGATATTTATTTGGAAAAGAAAGTTTCTTCAATCATGGTAATTTTTTAGAGTTAAGACGATTTTTACCACTGAAAATTTTAATTGATATGATATCCCCACCAGACAATTAACCTAATGGTTGATTCTCCATTTAATCCTGGCTAAATGCTGTTGTTATTCTTTGTTATTTTAGCATTAACCGACGACTAATTTTACGATTTCATTATTGAACCGCTTTAAATTTTTGAACATTTTTTCGCTGACTCGGATGTCAGCGAAATCCGTATTTGTTGGGCCCAAGATTCGTTCATTTTTTTGGGAGTCTTTTTTCTCATTTTTAATTTACTTGTTACATTTTAATTTTCAGTCTGAACCGGATTTTATTTTGAGAGTTATAGAAGTATATAGAGAATGTATGTATGACACAATAATTCTTTATTTGGCTGTTTTTCCAGATACAGACACTCAACAACGATTTGTATTTTTTAAATTAATAATTTATAATTAAATTTATTTTTAAGGTAAATGAAGATACTCGTTGGGAAAGATGGACAGGAAGTTCACAAAATTATTTACTTCAATGTTGGGCTCAAAAAAATATTGAAAGATTATTATCTTATGTTCAATGTTGTGAATATAAATCTTTATTAGATATTGAAATGATGGTTTCGAAGGTTTTTTTGAGAAATTTTTTTGAAGATAATATTTTTAGTTAATGAGTTGTGCATTTTCTTTTGGACGAATGGGACTTGATTTTCGACCTTTAGTTCATTGCAAATTTTCTCAAATGGTTTTAAATATTTTCCAAAACAAAATTGAAGCAGCTACGAAAAGGTTTATTTTTTATTTTTCGAAAATATTTTCTAACATCCTGTGATTTTCATTATGTGATTCAAACCTTCGATTTTCCTGTATTTATTTTTTAGTTTCACTTCAAATGAAAAAATTGATCTTATTGACGATGGCATTTTTGAAACAACGCAATCTGAATTAAAAAAAGAAATTAGTCGTGTTGATTTATCAGCTCCATTAGAATTATGTATTTGGGATGATTTGTGTATTTTTGGTAATTCTATAATTGATGCATTAAATGAAATTAGACATTCTATTTATATTAATTCGGTTAGTTTTTTAAATATTTTTTTTTGTTTATGGGCTCCTTCCTATTGAAGCTTAAATTTGCCGATCGATTAGCGGCGCGCCGAAATTTACCGTTGGTTTTTTGCCGCATTTTTTCACTGCGGATGGATGATTATTAGGAGAAACTACCTGGGCTTTAGGCGACCTTTAGGCGGATTCTTTGACCTTTAGGCGGTTCGATAGAAATTATTATATTTTTGTCTCTTAAAATGCCAACATTTTTTAAATTATTTTAAATTTTTCTTATAGATTCGTCGTGTTTTCAATATTTTACATTTTTCTTTTCAAAATATTTTTGCTTGGATGGATTCCTTCCTTTCAAATCAAGAAAATATTTTTATTGTCAAAAAGGCAACTTTTCTTTTAATTAAACAATTTTTGCCTTTTATAAATAATTGCTTCTTTTCTTGTTTTCCTTATGAACAATGTGCTAAAAAATATTTTACAATTGGAAATTGTTCTTTAAATGAATATGTAAAGGGAATTTTGATTTTTAAAAATCTTTTTTTTTAATTTTAGAAAAATACTTTTAATTTAATGAATTTAAATATTTTTGGTTTATGTAAAAATGAATCTTTATTTTTTGAAATGATAAAAGAATTTGATTTGAAAGAAAATGAAGAACAAAATATTTTAATTGAGGAGGAATCAATTAATACAAAGAATTTAGAAAATGAAGAAATTGTTAAAAATGAAGAAGAAGAAAAGAAGGAAGAAAATTTACAAGTTGAATAATAATAATTTTTTGGTTTTGGTTTAGAGTACTTGTTCATTTGGACTTTCTTGGTTTTCTTACAATTAGTTGGTTTTTATTCCATAACATTTTTCGAGTTCGGGACCTATGGTCAGTTTGACTTTTTGTGACGCATATTCTTAAAAAATTTTTTGACGGTAAATGCCTGGTTATTTTAAGATGGAATGAAAGTTCACCGATTGGATAATTTTATTTATGTAAAGATCCATCTGACTAATATATATTGTTAAATAATTGTGATAATGATTGTGATAAAAAGTAAAATTATTTTGATTTGATTTACTTTTTTGTAATTTAAAAACATTTTATATCTTTTCATAATTTTTATATATTTTTTTTAATATTTTTAGAAAGAATGTCTTTAGCAACAAAACTGCGTCGTATTAGAAAGAAACCTCCAGAAGGATGGGATTTAATAGAACCTACACTCGAAGAGTTCGAGGCAAAAATGCGTGAAGCAGAGACAGAACCACATGAGGTTATTTTGTAAATTATTTAAAAACAATTAAAAAATAATTTTTAAGGGCAAAAGACGAACAGAAACTGTTTGGCCTGTTTTTAGAGTTTATTTTAATTTGATTCTTAAATTATTTTTAAGAAATTTAAAGATTCATCATCAACGTTCAAGATATATTTTTAATTTATTTTATAAAGAAGAAAAAATATCAAAAGAACTCTACCAATTTTGCGTAAGTCCTATAATTATTATTAAAAACAAAATATCACATGACAAAATATCAAAAAAAATCAAGAACACGATTGAATAGGAGTGGGGGATCTTGAGGAGGAAATAATGGAATTGGAGGTATTATTTAAATCTGAAACATATGTGCCTGTTGACAAAGAATCGTCTAAAACAGCCTCTCCTCTTTCATTTTCTTATTTTCTTCTCGTACTTTCAATGCTCGTTCTCTGTAGAAAAAAGATTCTGTTTTGGCTATCAATATTTTTGTGTCGGCTATCTTCAATTTCTTGTCCTTTTCTTCTATTAATTTATCTTTTGCTTTTAGTTCTTCTATTAATTCTTCATTTGATCGTCTCTTGCGTTGTTGCATATTAGGTGTTGTTGTAATTTGAATTGAAGATGAAGAAGCTGGTTGTTGTTCAGCTAAATAAAAAAAAATAATTATTAAAAAATCAAAAAAAACCAGTGAAATCTTCCCAGTTTAATTCGTTCCATCTCTTTGCTAACAAATTAACTGACATTTGATGGAAACGCGAAACCTTAAAAATTTATGTTTTACAAAAATAAAATTCATACCCTCTCATGAAATGGCTCATTAGGAGCACCAAGTTGATTCAAATTTCGTACCTCATTATTTGAATTTAACATTTTTTTGTTTATTTTACATGACAGTATTAACAACGCTTCAATAATCTCTGCGGCCATTTTACTCAAATTTTTTAAGAAAATTCCTCTTTGAAGATCTTTGTAATTTGAGAATTTATCATAGTTGCGATGTCCTCTGAAGCGAAGAGTAAGATCAGAAATTCATATTAGAAATTATATCTCATATTAGAAACATTACACAACAGTTGTCTGTTACATAATTTACAAATGACTTTGGTTCCATTTTTAGAAAAAATTTCCCAGGTTGGAGAAGTAAGTTCAGGAGCCATTCTGTACATAAAATAAGAAGAAAGTAAACTGAAGAAAATAAAAAAGAAAGTAAACTAAAGTAACTGCAAAAAACTGAAAAATTAACCGTTTTTGCAAAAATAAAAAAAAACATTCCTTAAATATAATCAAAAAATTGCAAAACGCCAAAATAATGACTAAAAATGACAAAAAGTCCCAAATAGTTTGTAAACTAAACTATATTTAGATTGATGCAAAACTTGTTGATGCTCTTTTGGCTGCAAAATGGAAAAAACAAGGATTTGAGAATTTGTGTTGTTTAAGATGTATTCAAACGAGAGATACTAATTTTGGGACAAATTGTATATGTCGAGTTCCAAAATCTAAACTTGATGCGGTTTGTGATTTTTTGTTGAATTTAAAATATTTTTTTTGTAGGGACGTGTTATTGAATGTATACATTGTGGATGCCGTGGATGTTCTGGATAAAAGAAAACAATTCGTTTAAATTTAATCTTTTTTATTTTTTATTTGGATAAACTTTTTTAATTGAATAATTCATTCTTCTTTAAATTTGATTTTTTAAAATCATTTGATATTTTTTGATGTTTTGATTCTTTGAACTTTTTCTTTTTTGTTGGTCGTTTCAATTAGTTTGATTATTTTTTGGCTCGACGACTCATTTTTCACTCTGAAATATAATGCCAGATTGGGATCATTTCTTTGCATCACTTCGCAAATATTTGGACTATTTCCGAGCTCATATTCAAGTAATACCTACAATAAATGGTTTTGTTGGTGAATTACAATCAATTTCTGATGGTGAACTTGCTGGGCTTTTATCTTGGACAAAATTGGCTACTGCGATTTCTCTTAAGGTTTGGGGGTTTTTTCGAACCATTTTTCTCTAATTTAATTATGAAAAATTATTTTGTTAGGATCCAGATTCTCGAAGACAATTTTGCCAAGATAAGGGATGGAATGTCATCGAATCTTCTGTTGGTTTACTCGCCAGCCCTGTACCTTTAGTTTTCAAAGGATGCCTTTGTAATTTTCTTGCTGCCCTAGCAATTGATGAAATGGCTGCCGTAAATATTTGGAATTGTTTACTTTGTGAATGTATTTGTGCTAAACAAATTGGTGGAAAATCTGTTGGAATTCAGGTTTTTTAGAAAATATTTTTTATTTTATTTAAATTTTTTATAGCAAGATTTGGATTCTCGAGAGGCTAATTTAAAAATTTATGATTATTCTCAAGGATTTTTAACATTAATGAAGGAATTGCTTTCACACAAAGCTCGCCCAAGTACTCAACAAATTGCTCCATTTATTCATTTTATTGTCAATTCAATCCTTTGTCAATTCTCTACTCGGTCATACAGCAATATAACTCAAATGGTTTTTTTTAAATAATTACTTGAGAATTAATCGGATTGACAAATGTAAAATAATTATTCTCACTCCCTAGAATTTTTTTTTTTGAGTTACGGCTTTTTAGACTCATCCACTAATTTACAAAAATATTTACAAATGTCACCTTCTTTGTTTCCTAATTAACTAAAAAAAGTTTTAGTGGACGTTGGTCAAACTCGCCCTCGACTGTTTATATCAGCCATTAAAGACTTTCTTTGTAACAGCAGTGACAGTCGACAATAAAGTTTTTGAAGTACAAATATTGTGTCAATTATTGAGTGATAGTCAATTATCTAGAGCGGTAAGAGAATTTATTTTTAAAATTTTCTAACTTATATTTTCTAAAGTTACTTCAAATAATTGCTGAGGGAGGTTCTCAACTCCAAGATAATAAATTATTTTCTCATTTCCAAGCAAGAGAAGATGCAACATGTTCAGCTATTCGTCTTCTTTATATTGCTATATCAAATCGTTCAGCATTATCTGATGCTATTAGAGCTGTTAATTGTGATATTTTAATTGCTTCAATTGAATCAATTTTATTTTCACCATTTCCATATTCACAACAAAGAATTGACAATAATTATATGAGTTTACTTTTTCATTATATTAATGAGGTTTTTTTTGAAAAATTTTTTAAATTATTTTTTTTATTAAAAAAAGATTGATTCTTTTGTAAAACACGCTTTTTTTGTTTGGTTAATAATTAAAGAAGCAACAGCTCAACGTCCATCTTTACAATCACACATCGTTCAATCACTTTTACCTCGACGTCAAAAATTAATAAATTGTGTAGCAACATTGTCAATATTTTCTTTAGAAGACATTTTTGTTGGAATTAATGATTTGGCTTTGATTGATATTGAAGGAATACCTTATGGAAGATTAAAAGGAGAAGTATGTCGATTAATGTTAGAAGTATTTAATGATGCTATTCAATATAATTGTAATTCTCCAAATATTACTTTTGCATTGATGAATTTTGATTTGATGAATATTTTTGCTACAATGCTTGATTTACCAGGTTTTCTTTTGAATAGAATTTTTGAGAGGTGTGGGTTAAACTGTTGAAATTTCACATCATAATCTCTCCAAATTTTTCTAAATATTTTGGGCAATGAAAATTAGGAGTTTGACCTTCTCTGGCTACGACGGTTGGCATTATCATATTAAATCCAGGCTTCAGCCTTGGATGGAGCCATACCCAGCACTGAACATAATCCAAATGCCGTTTGTTCCAATTTCATTAGGCTTCAGTTTTGTCCGGAAGTTTTATCTCAAAAGTTTCTACATGGCTTAAAAGCAAAATTAGGGATGCTCACTTTTAACTCTAACCTTTCAACTCGCTTTAACTTTAATCCAAAAACACTTTCTGATACTCTTATTTTTTAGGACAAGGATCTACTTGTTTGCACAATATTCTAGACATAGTTTTACAACTTGCTGACTCTTCTTCACCTTTTTCAACTCAATTTTCTGGACTTTATGAACCTGCTTTGCGTCTTATTGTGATTTGCTTAAAATATAAAAATTTATTTAATTTTAATTATTTATAGCTTCGTTTATGTTCTCTTGGGTCATCTAGCTCCTCAATTGTTCTCAGATTTCTCAGATCTCATTATGATCTCATTTATCGATTGGCTCAATCAACTGTTTTCAAAAATTCTTTGTCTCAAATTAATTCAAATGATGTTACTCCAAGTGAAAGTTTTGAGAATGAATCATTTTACTGGAGAAGGGAAAATGATGAATACGCACTAGTAACAATTCAACGTTCTCTTCAGGTTTGTAATTATAATTGGAAAGGTTAAGTTCTTGGGCATTTCTTGACTTTACAATTTTTAAATTAACGGGGGCCTGGATCTCGCCCATCTTTGACTAATCTAATTGTAGACGTTTCCCCCAACCAAAATGACAGCCTCTTGGAAAGCCTCATCCTCTTGGGGGATAAGAGAGCTTTCACTTTGAGAAGTCTAACTTGTTTCAGTACTATCTCTTTTTCAAACATCTTACTTTTAGAGTATTATTTTGGAATTAATTGCTTTGGATCTTTCTTCACTTCTCCGATCTGGCCTAATAGAACATCCACATAAATATTTACGTTTACTCTTTTCTGCCTCATCAGATCAAAATTCCCAATCTTCTAATCTTTTCTCTTCTTCAAATATTGAGGGCCAAAATGGTTAATTTTCTTTAATTTAAATTAACAAATTATTTTTTTAAGTTCTTTTTTGGTCACTTTTGGAATCAAGTCGTGTATTTGTTGGCGATCTTTCTCCTCCAATTTGTAATAAATTTGATCCAAATAAAATGGAAGAGGTTAAAAATATTTTTTTAATTTTTTTAAAAAAATATTTTCTTTTCGTTTTTAGTTACTTTCTCTTTGTATTCGAAAAAATTCTTGTAATATTGAACAATTCGATGTTGTTTACCTTCAACTTTTGTTGAACAGTGAAATTAATTGTATAATGAATACAGAAATTGATGTTATTAGGGAGGTTCTTTTTAAGAATATTTTATTTTTTAAATTTATTTTTTTTGAGGAAGCTCGTTCAATTTTAAATTTTTGTGTGAAGAAAAATGCTTTAAATCTTTTGGAAGGTTCGTGTACTCATTTACTAGAAGGATGGCTTTCAGTAATGAATGTATTGTCTGTACATGTTCCTCTTCCTTTCATTAATATTTGTAAGTTATTTTGAGTGGTAAAAGCAAACAGATTTCATGTCAAATAGATCATATACTCAATGATCACTACACTATATTTATTAATAGCAATAAATTTTATTTTCCTAATAATATGTGGTGGGATTCGAAACTCTAATCTTATATCGAAATTCTTTTCCGGGTTTAATCTGTTTTTCGAATACTATGAAGATTAATGTAATATTGTAAAATTATGTTTGAGTATTCTCACTTACTTGACCAGTACTACTTGATCTACCTCATGAACATCCTTTTTCCTAGTTTATACCTCAATTGAGTCCTTTCTCATTATTTTTCTTCTATTTAGCTACACATAAACATATTTTGGTTGACGCACTTTTTCTTTTACGTGATTATTGCCGTTCAGTGGAAATGAGTTCAGAATTGGCCGCTTCTGTTGCAATGTGTTTTTCAAGAATAATTTCTTCAGTTTGTAGTTTATTTGCAAAATATGAAGATATACAAAAAGTAAAAAGTGCAATTTTGCCTGTTTTGCATTTACTTCTTCAATGTATTGTTTTGTCTGGTTTGTTTGGAAATTTAAATTTTTTAAATTTTTTCTTCTTTAAAGGTTATTCTAAATCATTTACATTTAAAAGAGAACTTTATATTTGTTGTTTGCGTGTTTTGGATTTATTTTGCAATTTTAAAGGAGAAAAGACTCAAAGACCTGAAATATCGAATGGAACAACCAATTTGCCATTAAAAAGTGATGATCTTTTAAGTATGCTTCTTTTCAACAAAATTGGACAAGAAGAGAATAAAATAGACAATACAAATGATCAAACAGTTAAAATGATGCAAACTCAACGAATAATTAGTGATTTGTGGATGCAATTGATTGAACCTTTAAAATGTGAAATAATTCAAACATTTACTTCTGATGTTATTTTTGGACCACTTTCTCTCAAGGTTTTTTATTTTTTTTTATTGGAGGGTGGGGGAGGGGGTGACCTAATTCGATAAAATATTTTTGGGAATTGGGGTTAGGCTAGAGGAGGAGGGTTGCGACTAAAAATATTTCTGGGGGTGTCAGGGACTGTAGTCAGAGACTTTCGCAATTGATACCATTTCTAGAAACTATTTCTAATATTTTCTTTTAGATGTTAGCAGCAGCAACTTTTGTTGATTTATTACGTGAGGATAGCAAATTTTATGGACGTATTATAAAAGAATTTATTTTTGATGGTTCTTTACATTGTGTAAATGATTTGGCTAAAAGATATGAAGATAATTTAAAAGGCAAAGGATTAATTGAAGACGACGAAGAAAAGAGAAGAAGAATAAAATCATTAATTAATGCAATTAATTCTTTAAATATAATTTCCGAATCTGTTAGAAATACAAAACAAAGTTATTCTGTTATTTTATAAAAATAATGTTTTTTGTTGTTTTTTATATTAAAAATATGTTCTGATACATTTTAAATATATTTTTAAAATTTTTAATTAAAGTAATTAATTTATTGATTTCTTTAAAAATGGAAGATGGGTTTGCGCGAATCAAGGCAGAATATGTCTTGGTTGATAAAAAGGAGGACAATAAGGATGTCAAAAAAGAGGGAGTTGCACCAATTAAGCCTTTAGGTATTTATTTAATTTCTAAAATTTTTAATTTAATTTTTTCAAAGAAAAAAGGAGAGGGATGGACCGTCAAAGAAAGAGTAAAATGTTAAAAGCCAAATTAGAAATGGGAAGGAATGAAATTCGGATATGCCACTCTGTCATTAGCGGAGATGATATTAAATGCAAATATGGTGACAAGTGCTTGGCTTTGCATTCTAAAGAAGAATATTGGGCGAAGAAACCGCCAGATATAGGTTTTCTTTTAAAATTTTTGATTTTATTTTACTTATTTTTCTTTTTAGGGACAGTTTGTCCTAATTTTGAGCAACAAGGGAAATGCAAGTTTTCGTTGTCTTGTGTGTTTGCGCGGGATCATACTAATCCAGAAACGTTAGAACAGATTGAGAAGGAACCTAATACTTCGTGGAAACCTACAATTAATGATCAAACCATGAAATTGCAAATTAATTTAAGAAAAAATCTTTATAAATTCGAAAGGTTTAATACTAATTATTTTTATATTATTTTACTTTTTAAATTACTTTTGAGGACAGAGATGGCACTTAAAGAAATTTCTACCTCTATTGGTTGTATGGAAAGAGAGACTACTTTGGATATGGGAGACCTCGCTCGTAAAACTTATTTGGCACCACTCACAACTGTTGGCAATTTACCTTTTCGACGCCTTTGTACTGAACTTGGAGCTGAAATTACTTGCAGTGAGATGGCTATGGCTACTCAGATATTGAAGGTTTCTCTTATTATGATTATGTTGGGGCGGGATTTTTGAGAAGTTTTTGATGAGAGCTAGCGTCGACTTTTCCAGAATTTCCTTTAGTGAATTTTTCGGGTTGAGTTTATGGATAATTTGAGCCGTTATTTGGCTATGGTCCTTCTATGAGGAGAGGTTAAATAACAAAAAAAAACTATTTTAGGGTCAACCATCTGAATTATCACTTTTAAAACGACATCCAAGCGAAAAATTTTTTGGCATCCAACTAGCTGGTGGTTATCCAGATTCTCTTGGCAAAGCTGTTGAATTAATTAAAGACAATTTTGACGTTGACTTTATTGATTTGAATTTGGTTTGTTTTACTTTGGTTTTTAAATTAAAAATAAATTTTTAGGGTTGTCCTTTAGATTGTGTAAATGAAAAAGGAGGAGGATGTTCTTTAGCTTCGAGACCAAATAAACTTATTAATGTTCTCAAATGTATGCAAACTGTAGCCGATAAATTGCCAATTTCAATTAAAATGCGTTATGGAATGAAAGAAGGACGAAAAACTGCACACACAGTAATTAAACAAATTGTTCAACAAAGTCCTCCACAATTGTTAACTTTACATCCAAGATCAAGGTTTGAGAATTATTTGCTGGGGTTTCATTTGTTTAACTAACAATAAGAAGTCCATTGTTTTCTCATTTCTGGAATCATTTTCTGTGATTCCAAATCGACTTTAGTAGCCAAGAACTCCGGAACCATCACAAACAACGGAATTTGCTAAACGAGAATAAGCAAAGTGGAAGCACTTTAGAAAAGCTGTTAGGTCTACCAAAATTTGCCTTATGTTAATTGAATTAAAAACAACTCTTTACCACCTTTCTTTTTAGTGGTTTGACCCTAACAAAAAACCATTATTTCTAGGAAGTTAAAAAAGAATTTTTTAGGGATCAACGTTACACAAAATCAGCAGATTGGGATTATGTAAATGAATGTGCACAAGCAATTGGAGGCAAATGTCCAATGTTTGTTTGTGGTGATATTTTAAGTATCGAAGATTATTACCAGGTTTATTTTTAATTTTATGCAAAAAATAAATTTAAATATATTTTAAAGAATATTTTTTTGTATTCAATTGATGGAATTATGATTGGAAGAGGAGCATTAATAAAGCCTTGGATATTTACTGAAATTGTTGAAAGAAGGAATTGGGATATTTCTTCAAGAGAAAGATTGGATATTATAAAAAAGTGAGAGGTTCTTCTTATTAAATTAATTACTAGAGAATTGACTGACTCTCCAAGCCCAAAATTTTTATAATTCCGACTGCGAGGTTACACCTTCTTTTAGATTTATAAAATCACATTCAGACGTATTTCAAACAGTAAAATAAAACTAATTATGGACGGCTTCCATTTTCCTGAAATTGTTTTTTAGAGTTTAACCAAAAATATTCAAAATTCTTTTATAATAATTTAAATGTAAAAAATTAAATAATTTAATTCCTTAAACATCTTTTCATTATTTAGATATACAGACTATGCCTTAGAGCATTGGGGAAGTGATAATATTGGAGTTGAAAATTCAAGAAGATTTTTATTAGAATGGCTTAGTTTTCAACATCGTTACATTCCTATCGGAATATTACAAGAACCACCTCAAAAAATCAATCAACGCCCTCCACCTTATCGAGGAAGGGATGAATTAGAAACACTTTTGGCTAGTCCAGCATGTTCTGATTGGATTAAAATAAGTGAAATGTTTTTAGGAAAAACACCTGAAGGTTTTGTTTTTGTTCCAAAACATAATGCTAATGCTTATTAAATTATTTTTGTTTGTTTTTTAAAGACTTCAGTTTGAGGGTGGTTGACTAGGTATTTTGTTTCTAATAAGAAAGTTTGTTCATTATTCAACTTAATCCCTTCAACATCCTGACGGGAGTCTTTTATATACTTTTGTTGTTTGTTAAAATTATTTTTTTGGAAAAAACACTCATTTTTTTAGAACTTTCCGAAATATAAATTGAGTTCTCCGAAAATCAAATATAATAAAGTTTATAAAAAAGAAACCAATGAACAAAGATAAAGCCAATAAACAGTAGATTAATCCATAGAAAAAATATTTCGGAATGCGAAGTCTGAATTTTTAATTTACGGAATTTACAAGTTTTACCCTAGGAAATGAAGAAATCCAGATTTTCTTAAAAATATTTTTATTGAAAAATAATCTTAAATAATTAAAAATAAATCCTACCCTAAGAGAAATTGTAGAAATTTTTGTTGCTTATTTTAAGGCTTATTTGGTTTGTTTATGGGTTCTATTTTTTATTAGGTGGGATTAGTCAAGAATTTGAAGAAGCATAATACGTGGAACTGTAGACATTTTAGTAGACAATTTTGAATAAATATTTAAGATTTGATACTTTTCTAAAAGATAAACAATTATTTGAGAACAAAAAAGAAAATCAAATATTCAAAAAATCAAAAGCAAAAAGTTACAAAAATTCGTGAATTAACAGAAAATTATGAGAACTTTAGGAGTGGAAAAATGGTTTCACTCATTATGCTTTTATATGGAACGATTTATTGAAGGGTCGAGAAGTATGTATTTTGAACGTTTACATTAAAATTATCTCAAAATAGCTAATTTCAAAATGTCAATAATGTTACTGTCAAAATGCATTTGCTTTTCTTTATACCTATTTTTAGTTTTAACTTTTAGTCTTTCTCAAACTCAATCTTATAAAGCTCATTTTCATACTTGCCATTGTAGCTCTTTCTACAGAAAATCTTTAATGGGGAATTGTTTGCAATTTTTACGTCGACGAGTGGCTGGTGATGATTTTACTCGTTTAGAAAATCTCTCAACAAATGCGGGTTCAGGTTTACTTATTCAAATGGAATTTAAAGAATTTATTCTACAATTCAGGAGGAAGTGGAAGACGATCACATTCCTCCCGTGGTTCTTCTGGAGGGGTTTCATCATCATCGGCTTCTAGCGGTTCTGAAAGGAGTCGTCTACATAGAAATATGCAAACGGTTATATTTCTAAAAACTTCAAAGCATTTTTCTTGTTAATAATAGAGCTCTTATGTCAATCAACTTTACATGAATTCTGCTTTTGGAACTGGCGCAGATGAGGCAAATGCAGCAGAAATGAAAGCGTTGGATGATAAACGAAAGGTTTTTTCGTTTTAATTTCAACTACAATATTATTTTTGTTTTAAGGCTCGCGTCCGCTGTCTTCTCGAACAAATTCCCGTTGATATGTTTGTAGAAGACGAGAAGGGGGACACCGAATGTGCAATTTGTATGGGTGATTTCCAACCTGGAGATCCTATTCGATTCTTGCCTTGTATGCATTCTTACCATTTGCAGTGTATTGATAGTTAGTTTTGAACTTTTTTAGATAACCTGTCGGTTTTTAAAATGTCATTTACCTGACAAGAACTTTAGAATTTGATTTCTACCCTGTCTAGGAAAAGCTCGGGAGGCGTTCGATGACCTTTACTAGTGTTCAATTAATATCAGGACTTGGAGATTTCCTCGATCCTAACAATAAGTCAATTTTACTCAAATCAAAAATCTCGTCAATCAGCAATTCAAATTGAGTAAAGTATCAATGTCGGGGATTTTTCTTAATACAGCTTTCTCCTTAATACTGATCATTATTTCTTTTATCCTGCTCTTTCTCAACCCTTAAAATCCTTAAATTAATTAAAGATTGGCTTCTCCGTTCATTTACCTGCCCATCATGTATGGAACCGGTTGATTCAGCTTTACTTTCTGCATTTACCCATACTTCTGGAAGTGGTGTATTTGATTTGTCTTCGCTTTCAACAACTCCATCAACTACAACAACAATAACAAATAAATCCTCTGAAAGAAAAGAGGATAAGGTTTCGAAAAAATTAAAATAAATAATTTAACTTTTTTTTGCTTAATTGCAAAAAGAATTTTGGGTTGGAAATTTAAAGGGTGCAAATAAGCAGCTATTGCTTTTCTAAATGTAGCTTTTTTTTAAATCTTACTCTTAAACTTAATTTCTCTATAAAATATGAATACTCTGCGTTCTCAACGACTTTAGCCCTTATAAAAATGTTTTTAATGTTCAACTTAAATGGTATATTTAATTAAGTAAAATCTTATCTTTTGATTTTGAATAAATTTAAACAAATTTATTAAGCTTCTAAAAAACATTTTTTTGTCACATATAGCACTTATGTATATTTTTAAATATCTCGATTATCATTAATTTTTGGCAATCTTCAAGTTTACTTTTTTTTCTCCCTTACAAGAAATATTTAAAACTAGAAATAAGGTAAAAATAAATCAACAATACAAGTTTGAAAACCTTTCTAACACTTTTCCGTAGTATAAAAAGCCAACTTTTTTCACGTTTTTGTTTCTACATATTTATTTTTAATTTCTTAAATAATAAAACTTTTTTAACAAGTAAACTTGAATATTGCCTTTTATTTACATAAACATTTGTATAATAAATTGTAAAAAAATCTTGTAGAAATTAAAAATGGTTTGCTTCATTTAATTACTGCGATAACACTACTCTCATTTTTTTAAAATTCATTTTGTATTGTCCTCGGTTTTTTTTCTCATATGCAATCAAGACGATAAAATGTTTTGAAAATTTTCTTTTTTATATTTTTATGGATTGATTAATTCCATGATTATTTTTTAAATTTATTATTTCTTTGAGAGCGAACGTTTTAACGAAATTCACGGTGTGGCTTCTTTCGAATGCTCGAATTCCTAGACTTTTTTGGGTTTTTTTTTCAGTTGACAATCCTTTCATAAATCTTTGGGTGGGCTTCTAAAAATCACTGAGACTGATTTCGACTACCTAATTTATTATTTTGATTTTTTCCTCAATTCTTATTGTCCCGTGGATCCATGAAATGTTCGCTTTCTTCTAATTTTTAATTCAAAATATTTAATCTTCAATACATTTTCAGAAAACTTTTTTATTTTATTAAATTGCACACCTTGTGCTACAACAAATTTTGGAAAAATGACTGCTGTCGGAGTGCCAATTAAAGTTTTGCATGAAGCTGAGGGACATATTATTACGCTGGAGACGACTATTGGTTTTTATTTAAATATAAAGAATAAGAATATTTTTGGAATTTCTAGGTGAAGTCTATCGCGGAAAACTCGTCGAGGCTGAAGATAACATGAACTGCCAAATGTCTGAAGTGACTGTTACTCTTCGAGATGGTCGAACTCAAACACTTGAAAACGTTTTTATTCGTGGATCGCAAATTCGTTTTATGATTTTGCCTGATATGCTTAAGAATGCTCCAATGTTTAAGGTTTTTTCGTTTATTTTCAATGTGAAGCTATTCTAATGCTGATTCACTTTGACGGTTTCCAAGCTTCTTGATATCTCTACTGTTCCACGAACCTTTACTTTGTTTTCTGTAGTCATTAGAACACTGGCTGGAGGATCCCTCGGAATGAGGATCCTTTGGTTTTCTCTACTTCTATTAAAAATAATAAGATATCAAGACCAATGACGTACACTTGTAGTACAAAAATTATCACAATAATTTCTAACAAATAATCTTTTGTAGAATATTGGTCGTGCTCAACGTGGCAGTCAAGGAATGGGTGCTGGTGGAGCACCACGTGGTCGTGGAACTGCTTTCCGTGGCGGTCCTCCACGTGGTCGTGGACGTGGTGGAGGAGTTCCTCGTGGTGGAATGCCATTTCGTGCTTAAAATGAAAATTTTGGGAAGGTACACGTTAATTTTTTGTCTGAATTTTTTCTGATTTTCTTTGTTATGATATTTTCCTGTTTAAGCTTAACTCTTGATAAAAAAAAATAAGTTTTTGAAATATTGAGAAAATGAAGATATTTTACTGTTACTTCAATATTTTTTTTAAAAACAAAAAAATTTAAACTGCTTTTCTCCACATGGTTTTGGACGTCATTTTCTTTTCTCAATATTCAATTATTTTCTTTTTAGATCTCCCCTCATTTAAATTAATTTGTTGAATTTTGCTTTTTTTCAACATTTCATTATATTTTTGTTATTTAAAAGAAAAAATTTCAAAATACATTTTTTGTTGGATTAATTCTAATGCTTTTTAAATGCATTTAATTATTTTATGAATATTTTTATTATTAAACTTAAATCAATTTTTAGAAATTTTTTTAAAATATTCATTGTCATTAACTTTTGGAGTGTTTATAATGACCATGCGTTCGAATAGCTCTGTTCAGAATCAAGTGAGCGTTTTTTTTAATTTATGGAGTTTGGATTTTTGTCTTTATTTTAATAAGAGCTGATAATTTTCTTTTTAAATTTCTCTTTTTAGATTGCCAAACTCCAGTTACGTCTTGAAGCAGCTCTTTCTCAACGACAATTTTATGATGCTCATCAAATTATTCGGACAATACAAACGAGAATTCTTCAAAAACAAATTAATGAAAATGACCCAAATTCAGTCACTCAAATTGAACAATTACTTGAATTAATTTATAATTGTTGTTTGACCTTCTGTAAAGGTTTTCTTATTTTTTTTTTAATTTAAATTAAAAAATTATTTCAGAAAAAGAATTTTCGAGTGCTATTGATCTTGCTGAACTTTATGTGGACACTTGTAAGAATACGGGATGTCAACTTGATGAGGCCAGGGCCGACAAGCTTATTGAGGTTTTTATAGGTTTAATTAAAAACTTTTCGTTCATGGAATAATAAAAAATTTTTCGAGAAATCTTAAGTTTCTGCTTAAGCTTTTTCCTTTCGAGGTACTAGATGTTCTTCATAATAATTTTTTCTCTTTTTAAATAAATAAAATTTTTTAATAAAACCATTACAAAGCTATATTATTTTAATCTCTAGATTTTCACTAAATTGCCGGGCAAACTTGACGCAGAGGAAATCAATAGTGACGAAGCAGATTCAGAGCCTTTTGATTCAAATAAAAATGCTTGTATACCTAAAGATCGTCGGACGCCATTTCTTAATAAAGCAATTGACTGGGGACTGAAAAATACGTGTGGACTTCCTGAGCTGATGAACTCTGTTGTTTTATTACAACAACGATTTGCTCAAGTATTGGCAAATGAAGGACGTAACCAGCAAGCAGAACGATTGAATAAAGCTGCTGATTGGTTGATTAAAGAGGTTGTTTGATTTAAAATTTTTTAACTTAAAGTAGAATGGGAGAAATACTTTTTTAGGCTTTTTTAAGTATAATCGTTTTACGGGTGTTTGATTTTAGCGTATATTTAATTAATTTAAGAATATCAATTTTATCATTTTCTCATTAACTTATTTAAGAACTCTCTGGTTTTTTTCTCTCGACTTTTTAATTTTTTACTTGTTAACAATTAGTAATTTTAATAAATTATAGATTGATCGTAAAATGCAATCAACATCTGGTACTTCTAATTTGTTAAACAAAGAGGAAATGGCTGGCGAACAACAAATCAATCAGACTGGAAAGGGAGTTAGTGACATTGACCTGGATTGAGTATTTTTAATAAATAATATATCTTTTAATATAAATATTTTGGACAAATTTTGAGAGAGTTAAATTAAATTTTGAAAAATATATTTAGAGTTATTTTTTGATGAATTGATTTTTTCATAACTCTGCCAATTATGTCTATTACTTTTTACACTCGAACCTCGACAATGTCTGGATTGTTAATCGAAAAATAATTTTAATGAGAGGGAGGGTACTTCGTTAGCTATTAAGGAAAATCTGCTTAATTTAAAAAAATTCTGATCAATTTTAAATATTTCCGGGTGTCCAAATATTCATACAAAAAATTCTGCTTATTTTCCATTTAAATATTCTATTAATTTTCAGCTTTTTACTAAATTGCCGAGAAAGTTTTATGGAGACGAGGTCGTAGGAGAGGATTCAGATTCTGAGGGTTCTTACGGCTGTTTAACTGTTTTTCCAAAAGATCGGCGAACACCCTTTTTAAATAAAACAATTGACTTGGCATTGAAAAATATGGATGTCCAAAGTTGTTGAATCAATCGA
>ABLG01000965.1:0-26744 GCA_000172435.1 Meloidogyne hapla | reverse complement strand
TTCAAAAGTGATTTTATTGGATTTTTATTAATTCCATTTTCTTGTTGTTGATCTTCCAATTTTTTATTTTGTTCATCATTAGAAGAATTAAATTGATTGGTTGATGAAAAAGAGAATTGTTGTTGTTGTGCTATAGAAAAAAATATTTTCTGATTTTTTGAAATACATTTTTGTGTTTCAGAATTTTATTTCAACTAGATTTTGTGTTTTAACGTTTATTTTAAAATCAGAATATTTTAATTAAAATAAAGAAAATACAATTCTGTTTTTTATTAATAGAATAAAACAATTATTTAATTCTGATTTTTGTGTTTCATTCAAGTTGAAAAGAATTGTGTTTTTTAATTTTGTATAAATCAGTTGTGTTTTATCTAGTTTAAACCAAACAAAACACAATTATTTTTAAATTCTGTTTTTTGTGTTAAATTCTGATTAAATGTATTTTCTTCGAATTTATTAAATTAAAATTAATTAATTTTTTTTTAATTTTTCAATTCCCTTCATTTACTATTAAAATTTACCACTAGTTGAAGGTCTATTAATTTCTTCTTCCAAATTTTCATTTAATCTTTTCTCATATTCCTCAATTCTATCAAGTGTTCGATTACAAGGAGTACAAACTCTGTGTTTATTTGAAGGATTTTCATCATAAGCTAATGACCTTCTATGTGAACAACAAGAACGACAAAGAACCTAAAAAGAAAGAAATTTTTAAAATTTTAATTTAAAAAATAAAATGAAGAAGAGGAAAGAAAAGAACCCGAAGAATTTAATCAGGCTAACTAAAATATATTTGTTAATATAAAAAATACAGAATTTTTGTATTTTTACAATTTCAGAATTATTTAATTAAAGAAAACAAAATTCTGATTTAATTTGTTTTTAATATATTCCGAAAATACCAAAACAGAATCTGTGTTTTTTATAAAATAAAAATAAATCAGAATTTATTTATTAAATTAAAATTCTGATTTAATTTCCCTTTTAATTAAAATTAAAAAAACAACCCCTTCCACAAGCCCTACAATGATGCCTTCTAATAACAAGAGAAAATCGTTGAGAACACAACATACAACAATTACAGTCATCGTCAGGTATCCAAAAAGGTTTTTTCTTTCCCAAAGTTTTTTCACTTTCTGTTAATTTAAATTCTCCAATTGATTTAGTTAAATAATGATAAGTAGCCAAAGGTGGAGGAATTAAAGCTTTTAATTCTTTTAATCGTTGTTTTATTCTTTCATCTTTTTCTTTAAAAAAATAAAATAAAAATAAAATTGTGAGAGAGAAATTATAAATTTTGCCAAAAACTCATCAAAATCTATAAAAAATTTTTAAAGAAACCCTCGATATATTTATCTTGAATTTCAAAATTTTTGGTTCAAGATTTTAAAAGTTAAGGACAAAAAATAATAATTTTGCATATCCTCACAAAATTAACCACATCAAGATCTCTTGAACAAAATAAAAAAATTTTTTTCTGTTTAAAAAATAGTAAAAAATGGAACAAAAATTTTTTAAAGTTGAGAAACTTTTAGATAAACCAAGTTAACCTAAATGCTAAAAATTTTATAACTCTGGGTATTAATTTGACAATTTTATAAGCTCTCACCCTAATGACTGTTTAAAAATTAAAAAGAAAACCTTTAGCAGATTTTGGACAAAATTCATCTCGCAAGCCTCGCAATCGTTCTTTTAAACCCTCTTTAACAACATTTTTAGAATATATTTCGTTTATTTCAGTAAAAGATTGGTCTGAAAATTTTTTGAGAAATTTAAATTTTAAAATAAAAAACCAAATATATCATCCACAAAATTATTTAAAAATGAAATAAAAGGTGAATTTTCAACATTTATATCATCATTGTCTGTATTATTACATTTTTCATCTAAAAAAATAATTTATTCGAACTAATGTAAATGAGAAAAGTTTTATCTTAAAAAACTGTCCGCAAAAAGAATCTGCGGATATAACTTGCGGACTTGAACTAAAAGAAACGGAAAAAGCTTAAAAATAGTTTTGAAAAATTTTCTAAAATAAAAACAACAAAAATGGAATTTTTAAGTCTTCAAGATGGAGAAAACTGAAAAAAGCCACAAATAAGACTGCGGACTTAAAATTGCAGATTTTTGTTGATAAAACGTCTCAAAAATGTTAAAAAAAAATTTTTAATTCAAAAATTTTTATAAAATTTTTTTGAATTAAAATAGTACTTAATAGTACCCTTTTAACTTTATAAAAACCTTTTGTTTCATTTTCCACTTTATTAGACAAAATTAATTTGTCTTCATTTTCTTCCCCCAAAAGTATTTCTTCTTTATCAATTTCTTCTTCAATTTTTAAATAATTTAATTTTTCTTTTTCCTCAATTTCTTCTTCTAATTTAATTAATTTATCCATTTTATCAATTTGGTCAAAAACATCTTCTAAATCTTCTAAATTTTCTTTTTTATTTTCAACAATGTTTTTGAGTGTTTTCTTTAATTAAAAATATTTTTAAAAGGTAAAAAATTATTTTTACTGAAGTAGAAGTGTTAACAGCATCAGGTAATGTCTCCAAAATTATTTGACTTGTTTCGGCTAAAAATCAATGAAAAAAGATTTTTTGTTAAATTTATAAGAAATTTTGGAAATTTTTAACGTTAATAACAATAATTAAAAGGAATTGTTCAAATTACAAGCGTAAAAGGGGAAAATGAGAAAAAAAAAGTTCAAAACCTCTTTAAAAGTCAGAAAAGTTAAAAAAGCTTTTAAAAAAGCTTTAAAAATCTGATTTTGCATATAAATCAGACAATAAAAATTTCCAAAAATAATCAGACTAATAAAAAAATTAAAAAAACCTTTTTGTTCAATATCAGCATTACAAAAGACATTCTCACCTTCTGCTTCAACCATTTTTTTAACAAAATCGTCTGTAACCTTCTCCAATTTTTTAGTGGAAAAAACAGGCAATAAATTTTTCTTTTGTTCTGTTTCTTGGTCAGACTCTTCTCTTTCCAACTAAATTTTAAAGAAAATTAATAAGCCAAATCCTTCGAAAACAAAAAATTAGTTTTAAGAATGAAAATGATTAGCTAAAAGGTTTTCACTAAAAATCAAACATTTAATTACTAAAAATAAATTTTTAAAAATAATAAATCAGCAGTTAAATTTAATAAAATCTCAGAAAAGACCAAAATGATTTTCTAAAGTGGAGCCAAAATAAAATTAAAAAACAATAAAACCTGATCTAACATTGCATCCATATCAATTAAATTTGAAGCAATATTAGTGGGAGATGATGATAACAAAGATGTTGTTGTTGAAGGTTTGTTTGACACCATATTATCATTTAAAAACATCAGCGACAATAAATATTTTAATTAAATTTAATAAAAAATCTAAGAAATTAAAAAAATGCAAAAATTAATAATTAAAGACAAAAAAGAAAATGTTTATTTTGATTAAAATGCTTATTTCTATGCAATTAAAAATAAAAGACAACGACAGGGTTCGAACCTGAACGTTATCTTAAAAGAAACACAGGCCGGTTCCACTCAACCAAAAGCAGTTGTTTTAAGTCTCAATTAAAACTTGAATTAATTAAGCTTAAATTAACTAACATTTTTAACTAAAATCTAAAATATCCAAAAATATTTTTTAATCAAAAAATAAAAACAAAAAACTAAAAAAATAAGAAAAAATAATCACAAGATAAAAACAAAAATATATCAGAACAGTGAGAACACTTTTTCCCTTTTTTTCTATTTTACATTAAAAAGCGAAAAACAATAGGGGAAAAGAATGAGCGAAGTGCGTTGGAGTTTTGTTTATATTATTTATTTACTTTAATATTGATCTTCCTATTTTTTTTTGTCTCAATTAGTTAATTGGGGGATTATTGGAAATATTAAATAAATTGATTTTTAGTTTTTTTTTTAAATTAAAAAATCCAAAAAATCCCCTCAAAAATAAATTTAATAAAAATCTAGACAAGCAATAAAAATCAATTCTTACAAAATAGTTGTGAAATAGTTACATAGTTAGTATAGTGAACAAAATTAGAGTAATATGCTTGGGAAACTCAAATAAAAAAAATAAAAATATAGAAAAATTACTAGAAGGGATTGAGTTGAAAAAAATTTTTTAAACACCAAAAATCAAAGTACTAAATGATAAAAAATTTTGAGAATTAAAGTCAATACACAAAAATGTTTCTTGTTGGAGAAATATTATTTTTTGAATGTTTGCACAAAGAAAGGTAAACATTAAAAAAGATTTTAACATTTTTTGGCATAGACGAACTTTTTAAAAGATTTTTCCAAAAAAATACCAAGGAAATGCAGATTGGCATAAAGGAGGGGTCTTATATTTAAAAAAATTTTCAGACACGGCCCAGGGAATATTTCGATTTTTATTGGGCTTTTATCAACTAAGTAATCCCTGTTTAAAATCCTAGACCAATCGGACTTCATTAAACAGGTTAAGTCCAAAAATCGTTTATAATTTTGCAATACGCCTTACAGTCAAACCTCTCTAACATCACACCCCTCGGGACCGAAGTAAGCTGGCCTATTAGAGAGAGTGGGATATGAGGGGAGTGACACATGAGAGAGAGAGAAAGAGACCCAAGCAAGATAGGTGTGATGCAACAGAGAGGTTTTCATTAAAAACTTTATTTATTTGGCGAAAAATAATCAAAAAGTGCCTTTTGTTTTAAGTTTTTGGCTCTATCTTCGAATAATAGTATTTGGAGAAGCATTGGAGAAGTATATGGCTTAAGTTTGGCTTATGGCTTAATTTATGGCTTAAGTATATGGCTTAATTTTTTATAATTGAAAATTTCAATTTATTGCAGTCAAATTTATTGGGTGTCCTATTAGGGAAGGTCACTTTTGCTCTAATATCACAGGCTCCGCCTGTGATATTAGAGAATGTGACACATCATAGAGGTGGGGCGTTAGGGAAAGTTTGCGTAGAACAATTTGAACTGCGGCCAGCCAAATGGGTTTCGTCGTGACACGTCAGGGAGGGTGGGATGTGAGGGGGTGCGAAAATTAATAAAAAAAATTTAAAAAAATATATTTTTGTATTTTTACAATACAGACGAAAATAAAATTTAAATTTAAAAAAATATAAATTTTATAAAAATTAAATTTTTAAATAAAGACAAAAAATTAATCTTTTAAATCACCACATAATTAAATGAAATGGGAAAGCATCATTCACCAAGTTGATTTAATGCTTCTACGACACTTGGGGACCGACATTTACGGACCGACTTTTGAGGACCGACATTTGAGGATTGGGGATCGACATTTGAGGAACGACATTTGAGGATTGGGGATCGACATTTGAGGAACGACATTTGAGGATTGAGGACCGACATTTGAGGATTGAGGACCGACATTTGAGGATTGAGGGACCGACATTTGAGGATTGAGGATCGACATTTGAGTCTTGTAGAAAAATTTGTTAAAATTTTAAGAGGTCAAGTTTATCTCAAATGCCTTCTTCACGTGCACCTTTCCGCCCTTTCGTTTTGTACGGACTCAACACTATAAATAAACGAAGTTTTACTTGATAAACATAATAAATTTTTTAATCGAAAATTTTCATAGATTTCTACTCCCCAAGATTTTTTAAATTTAACCTTCCCAAAAATTCCTTATTCTTCAAAAATAAAGCTACGTGTTTTTAATTCAACTCCTGGATTTACCCTTCTTCAAAAAAGATAAACAAAAATATCCTTTATTTTCGAACCTCTATAGGTGTGGGTAAGATGGAAAAACGGTAAATCCTTAAGGATGGAAAATCCACATTTCTGTTATAGGGAACGGAGCGATCTACCATAGGTCCAGTCTTCTAACAATTTTGATACCACAGGCTGAGCTCGAAGAGATACGACAAATCATACCAAAATTGACTAGATTCAACCTTCAAAGAATTAAAATCCCTAATGTATCATTTGTAAAAAAATTTTATTAAAATTTATTTAAAATTTTAATAAAATTTTTATTTGTAAAAGCATCAAAGAAAGCATCAAAAGACCCAAAAATTTTTCCCTTTAAAATTTTTCCCTTTTAATTTTTTATTTCTTTATTTTTTATTTTTTTTTTTACAAAAAATTATTTTTTAACAAATTTTTCTACAAGACTCAAATGTCTATCCGCAATCCTCAAATGTCGGTCCTCAAATGTCGGTCCGTAAATGTCGGTCCGTAAGTGTCGCACTACGGATTTAATCTCTCTTACTTGCTACCTGCAAAAAAAAATTTTTTTGTAAAAATAACGAATTTTCTGATAAAAATGTGGTAAATTAAACAATTTTAAATTTTTTTTTTGAAAATTTTATTTAAAAGAAAATTTAATATTTTTTTTAAATAAATTCTGAAAATTTATATTAAATTGCAAAATTAAAAAAAATTATAAAAAATAAATCCACTAACTTTTTATAAGAGGTCTGCTTCTCTTGGCAGATGGTTGTGAAGAATCACGTTTTGAAGACGATGGGGATGTAGGGGAAGAATTTGTTGAAGGAAGAAGCCAAAAGACTTGCCTTAAAAAATATTATCAATAAAAATTTTCAGTAAAAAAACCATAAAATAACATCAAAATATAATTTAAAACATAAAGAAAAACTCAAAAAATTACCACGTCTTAGAACCGCCGCTGCGGTTCTATTTGAACCGCCGCTGCTGGATTCAAAGTTCAGAGTGCTAACCTCTACACTACAATAATGAGAGAATAAATAAATAATTGCTTATTAGCTACCCTTTTCTTCTTACATTTTCTATCAAAAAAAAGTTTTTATTTTCGAAGAAAATTGAGAATAGAATTAAAAATAATGACAAGAAAAGATAAAATATTTAATGAGACAAAGGTATCTAAACAGTAATTTTATTGTATCATTCAAGGGTCTTGTAGTGTAGGGGTTAGCACTCTGGACTTTGAATCCAGCAGCGGCGGTTCAAATCCGCCCAAAACCTAATAATTTTTTTGAGTTTTTTGAACGTTAAAAATTAATTTTGAAGACTTATTTTGTTTTTTAAAGTAATAAAAAAAATTTTTTTAAACAAACTCCGCTTGAAGAAATTGTCTCAGCACGAACTGATCGAACCCTAATTAATTCTGCCAGTGTTTTACAGTCTTCAATTGCCTCTTTTTGTGTTGGTGTTGCTAAATTAAAGACTGCAAGTATATCAACCAGTTTTCTTGAGCTGGTTGATTTAAAGATTTGGTAGAAAAATGGTAACAGAAGGGTCATTTCTCTCGTTCCCTTGTCATCTACAAGCAAATAAGGGTCAAACGTGGATCGTTGTGTCTGCGGACTATTTTTGCGGACTTTTCCCCTACTATTTCCCTCGTCTCCATTTAACAGTAATTAAAAAAATGAAAAGGATTACATTTCTAAAAATTTTTATATACAGTCGACTCTCGATATAATTTCTCTCGATGTAACGAACCTCTCGATTTAACGAACTTTTCCTCCGGTCCCTTCAAGTTCGTTATATCGAGAGTCGACTGTATCTAATATTAATCTTTTTTTTTGCTAAAGGTAATGGGAAAATGTCCGCAATGTTATATAATCCTTTTTGACCTTTTTGACCCTATTTTGACTAAAAAATTTCAATCATTTAAAAACCAAAAAATAAGTCTTCAAAATTAATTTTTAACTTTCAAAAAACTCAAAAAAATTATTAGGTCTTGGGCGGATTTGAACCGCCGTTGCTGGATTCAAAGTCCAGAGTACTAACCACTATACTACAAGACCGCTGGAAGCAAAGAATAAATGAATAGATAAATAATTAGGGACCGGATTTTTAGGTTGTAAAAACCTTAAAATATTTACCTAAATAGGTTGAAAAAAGTCCAAAATAGGTGACAAAAACCCCAAAATAGTTTGCAAAAAAGGTCAACATAGGGTGCAAAAAAAGCAAAAAATTATTAAATTTGAAAATAATTTATATTTTCCATTCTTATTTTAAAAATGTTTCGTGAAAATAATAATTTCTTAAAATTTTATTTATTAAAAAAAATATTTTTTCAAAACCTTAAAACATTTTTGGGTATTTTCAGAAAATTTTTCTAAATTGCCAAAAAATTTTCAAAAAAAAAAATTTTCAAAAAATTTTGGTAAATTTTGCAAAAATTTTTGAAAAATCAGCAAAAATTAATCAAAAAGTCCAAAATAGGTCATAAAAACTTAAAAACTATCAAAAATAGTTTTTTTTGACCAATTAATTTTTGACCAAATTAACGCAAAACGCAACGGCCAAAATTTAACGCAATGCGCCCATCCCTGGTTGGAATATGCGATCTTGTATGAAAAACTGGAGAAAAAAACTGCTCTTTTTTTGGGTACTTATAAAAGAATTATAAAAATAAATTTCCTTTTTAGAGGCACTTTTGATCCTTTCAAGCAGAGAAAAGTTAAAGAATGAAAAATTTGAATTTGAAAACCTTATCAAAATTATTCAATATGAGAGTTTAGATGAATTACAAGAAAAAATTTTTTGTTTTCATAAGGAATCAGTAGAGATTTTACATAAAAAATGGAACAATTTAAAGTGGACTTTGTTGTAACATTTATTTTTTTAATATTCTTATATTTTAATAAAATTGAATTTTTAATAATATTTTAAATCTAGATTTTCTTTTCTTTCATTTTTCTAGTTTTTGGTCACATTAAAAACCTCTAAGTAGATATTTCAATATTTACACGAACATTCAAGGGTCTTGTGGTGTAGGGGTTAGCACTCTGGACTCTGAATCCAGCGACGGCGGTTCAAATCCGCCCAAGACCTAATGATTTTTTTGCGTTTTTTGAAGTTTAAAAATTAATTTTTAGGCTTGTTTTTTTATTTTTAAATGATTGAAATTTTTTAACCAAACTCCGCTCGAAGAAATTGTCTCAGCACGGACTGACCCTAAAGGTAAAGATTAAAAAAGGATTTTACCATTTCTTCTCGGCAAAAGAAAATAAAAAAAAATACAAAGGGAAAATCTTATTGTTAGACCGGAAATGGCTGCTATAAAAGATTAATAAGAATTAAAAATAAATTTTGTCTGTATTTTTACAGTACAGACAAAATAAAATCTAAATTTAAAAAAAAAATAAATTTATAAAAATTAAATTTTTATAAAATAAACAAATAATTAATTAAATCACAAATAAAAAATTCAATGAAAAGCATCATGATTTAATCTCTCTCACTTGCTACCTTCAAAAAATGAAAATTTTTATAAAAAATATTGTAATTAAAAATTAAATTAGAAAAAGTTTATTTAGAAAATCACGAATTTTCTGATATTAAAAATGTAGGAAATTAATTTATTTTATTTTTTTTTTAAATTTTATTTAAAGGAAAAAAAGATCAGAAATTTAATATTTTTTAAAGAATATTAAATTCTTTAAAATTGAATAAATTAAAAAAATTATTAAAAAATAATTATTAAAAAATAATTATTAAAAAATAATTATTAAAAAATAATTATTAAAAAATAATTATTAAAAAATAATTATTAAAAAATAATTATTAAAAAATAATTATTAAAAAATAATTATTAAAAAATAATTCCACTCACTTTTTATAAGAGGTCTGCTTCTCTTGGCAGGAGTTGGTTGTGAAGAATCACGTTTTGAAGACGATGGGGATGTAGGGGAAGAATTTGTTGAAGGAACAATGTTAGCTGTATTATTGTCATCTTTATTTTTAATAAAAATTTTTAAGAAATTTTTATTAAAAGGAAATGTTAATTTCCGAAGTTAAGTTTTGAAATATTACAAGTAAAAATTTAAGGAAAAGTTGTAAAGAAAAAAGTTAAAAAATAAATGTTCCCAAAGTAGTCAGTGTGGACTAGTGGGAAAATACTCAATTTTCAAATGAAGGGAGTTCGAACCCTTATGTGGTAAATTATTATTTTTTATTAAAATCAAATACTAGAGAAAGGCCGGAAAACTCAAAAAACTAAGGGAGATAAATAGACAGAAATATATTTTAACCAAAAAAAAAGAACTATTATTTAAAGTACACCCACCAGCGTTAGGTGCTGTTACTTGTTGCTTTCGGGCTGTTCCATTTGTTGAAGCATTTGATTTACTTGTACTTTGAGATTTCTATTAAAAATATATTTTAATTTTTAGATTTTTTTAAATTAAAATAATTAATTTACCACATTTTTTAAATCACTAAATTCGATATTTTCGTATAATTTTCGACTTCTTTTTTGCAGTTGGACGAGATAACTACTTGCAAGCAAATTTAAATCAGCTCGATTGTTCTTTTCTCTATCCCTTAAAGTAATTACACTTTTTTGGATTGTTGAATGTAAAGGGACAATGATTGGGAAATTTTGAATTATCTGAAAAAATAAGAGAAACAGATTAATTAAAATTAATTTTTAAAAAGAATATTTTACTTGTAACATAAAAGTAAGTGCATTTCTGATAATAATATAATTCGATTGTGAAAGCATGAAAGAAAGAGACTAAAAAATTAAAAGAAAAATTAAATTAAATAAAAATTAAATTAAAATTCTGATTTTTTAAATAATTAATTACACCAAAATTCTGAATCAGAATTAACAGTTTAATTAATTTAAAATCTAGATTTCATAATTAAAATAAAATTCTGGTTTTTAAATAGAATATATCAAGATTCTGAAAAAAATAGAAAATTCTGATACTAAGAATATTATTATTAGAGACATAAATTCAGAGTTATTTTTTTACCTTTGTAAGTCTAATCTGCCATTTATAACAAATAGACCGATAAAATTCATAAGTAAAAGCATCTGCTGCAGCTTTATCATCCATATCTTTTTTTCTTATTTTTGTAATACAACCGGGAAAGCCTTCACATTCCTCTTGAAAAACATTTTTACTTGAATGCCAATGAAGTATTAATTCTAATAAAATAGAACAAAAACGACCAAAACAGACTGTCTCACGTTCAGAAAATCCTCCAAGAATTGGAGAAACATCAGTGAATATCTTTGATAAAAATTGAAAAAATTAGAGAAATTTTAAAAAATTTTAGTTTAAAGAAAAAATAAAAAAAAAATTTTTTTGTATCCGTAAAAATTTTGCGGATGTCCACAAAATTTTAAAAAAATTCAGTTGTCCGTAAAATTAATTTTAAAAATTTTTCCTTAATTTAAAGATAATGTAATTCGATTAAGAAAACATAAAAGAATTTTTAAAAATAACCTTATCAAAAAACACAATCGTTTGAAAATCATTAGTTTTTGTAACGTGTAATGCTTTAGCAAATTCAGCACAATAAACAGCATCAACTTCAGAACAAATAACACGTGGGAAACCACAACTTTGAAGAAAACGAAGCATTTGGCTTGATTTATCTATTTTTAAGTAAATTTTAAAAAATAATAATTTTAAAAAAAAACTTGGCAATGATTTTGCAAAGAAATTCTTTTTGATATCATCATCTGAAAGAATATCCAAAATTCTAGCTTTGTGCTCTATTTGTCTAAAATAGAAAATTAATAATTTTAATAAAACAAAAAATTAAAAAAATTTTGTAAATTTGTCCGCGGCGCGCAAAAGTTTTGCGGAAAATCCGAAAATTTTAAAAAATACAATTTTTCAAATAATTAAATTAAAACCTTTTCTTTTCATCACTCAACTTAAGCTCAAGTGCTTTAAGTCTCTCTTCTTCTTTAGCTGTCCGTCTTAGTGTAGCTGCTCCTCCACGAATTCCTTGTAGACCAGAATTAGTCACTTGTTGTAGGTCTTGTAATTCTTTACGACATTTTTCAATATTTCGTTCATATGCTGCTTCGGGAACAATTAAGTCATTGACTGAAAGTAACCAGAAAATTGTGTGTAGCCTTTAAAAAATAAATAAATATTATTTAAATAAATGGAAAGGATCAGAGAATGATCAAAAATTCAGACGGAAAGAAAATTATTTTCAATGAAAAATCACAGAAAAAATTGAATGATAATTTAATCAAGTTTTGAGGAAAAAAACAAAATTAAATTTAAAAAGATTTTTTCTCACAAACCTATAAGTAATATCCTGCCACATTGTTTGCGGAAATGCTTTTGCCAATTCCTCACTTAAAGTATCCAAACGATTAATAAATATTTCTCTGTAGATGAGAGATTTTTGAGTATTATCTAACGATGTAATATCTTTATGTTCTTCTTTATATTTTTGTTTAGCCAATTCATAAGCAACCTTAAAAAGAAAAAAAATTTTAAAATCAAAAATATTAATTATTCTAAATTAAGTCGACGTCATTTTCCTCAATAAAGCACAAATTAAAAAAATCAAATACCCCAATTTCATTCATATAAACAGGACGCATTAAACAAAACATGGCATCAACAGAAAGATGATAATCTGTTAAAAGTTCCAAAGCTGAAGGTAATCGTTTAGCATATTGATCTGGTTTGAGGTTTGTACGAAGAAAATGGAAAAATTGAACAAAAGTTTCTTGACACTGAAAAAATAAATGGAGGTCATAAGTATAAATTCAGTAGGGGCTGGAAGACACTTGCGGACTAAATCACAAAATTATAGATAAATTCTTTACACAACGAGTCCGACTTTAAATGAAACTTCAGAATTCTTTAAAAAATTAACCTGATCAAGCATTTGTGTAGCCAATTTTAAAGGATATTCGGCAGAATCACGAAAAATAATAAACTGTCTTTGTTGCCCAATAAGAATGCAAAGAGATTCAAACAATCCATCTTTTAATAAAGCATCACGAAGACGAGTTATTGAACGACGATTTAATTTATTCATTTGTAGAGAGCTTGCCTTGAATAAAAAAAAAATATTTTTTAATTAAAATTAAAAAATAGAAAATTTTAATATTTTCAAGTTAGAAAAATTTGCGGATAAATTTTGCAGACTTTGCATCTTTACAGCAAAAAGACTAGACTTACTCATACTAGACATAAACATAATAAGTCTAATAATATTTTTAAAGAAGAATTTCTTTGAAAAAGTAATCAGCACAAATTTAACTTTTATTTTTAAAAAAGTCAGCAAAACATTGTCCGCAAATTCAAGGTTGTCATATTAAAAAAATTTTTAAATTCAAATTACATTATTTAATTTCAAAAATATTAAAAAAAATACTTCGCTTCTAAGTATATCTCCACCACAAAGTGAATCCAAATGTTCTTGTGTCAAATCTGAAGCTGATTCTATTCCAGAAATGCTAGTCACAATTTCACGTAATACAATTAAATCCAAACTTTAAAAAAAAATTTCTTGAGAATTTTCAAAAAAATTTCTCTTACTTTTTAGCATCCTTTAATTGATTAGTTATATATTGAAGAATACCTCCAAGGTCAATACTATAGCGCTTAAAAATTGCAGCAGAAAAACTTGCCAAAGATTGAAGCCATGGAGAATAGGAAATATCCAAAACTTTAAAATCTTGTTTTTCTGGAGCTGCTAAATTTTCGATGAGACAATCTTAATGAATGGTTTTAATTTAAAAATTATTTTAAAAATAACAAACATGCAAGAACATCAAATTCAAGTGAAGAAAGAAATCGAATAGAATCAACAACTGGGCCAATAAAATTTTGGAATTCTTGAACCTTTCCAAGTAAATAATCCAAAGGAATTGTTGGATATGAGTGACAAAGTCTTAAAATTATTTTTTTAAATAAAATTTTCTCAAAATTTATTTCAAATTAAAAAAAAATTTTTAATTAAAAAAACTCACTTTCCTAATTGTCTACCCATTACTTTAGCGGTATCTTTACTTAATCGTTTCATTATATATCTTGTCATCCCCAAAACTTTGCCTCTTTGAAGACTTAATTCCCAACAACGTTCAGTATGTATTGTACGCCAACGATGATAAATTCTTTAAAAAAATCTTTTTTAATTTTTTTAAAAATCAAACCGATATCTTTCTTGATAAGGAAGACGACCCAAAATTTGCCAAAGTTCTTCACAATAAACAAAATTTGAGTCAAGAAGAGAAGCGGCAGGTACAAGCACTGAGTCACATAAATCCACAATAATGTTTAAATCTTTAAAAAATAAAAATAAATTTTTATTTATTTTTTTAAGAAATTATTTAGTTAAAATGTTTAAAGTTAGCTCGGAGGCAAGTAAGTAAAATCACTCTTTGTTTTATAATGTTTTTTTTTCTAAATAATCGTGAAAAGGCCAACTCTGGATTTTTAAAATTTTAACTCAAGAAACTGTGCAGAGAAACCCTCAAAATTATATGGTTTTCGATTATTTCCAGCTTCTTTAGATTTTTAAATTTTATAAATAATTGATAGCAATTACTAGTTTTCTTTCAAAAAAAAATAAAAAAAAAACTTTACAATTTTCACGTTCAGGTAAATTTTGTGCTTCTCCATCATCATAGAAAAGATTAAGTAAACGAATAAGTTTAATCGCTACTTCATGTCTTGCGCCAATATATGGACCTAATTGAAAGGCTATAAGGCAGGCATCGTTAAATAAAGAATTCCAATTTTTGGTCTAAATAAAAAATGAATAATTTTAAAAAATCTAACAAAGAATTTTAAATTAATTTTCAAAAATTTAAGATGTCAATTTTTACAAAAAATAAATTTGGTTTTTAGAATTTTTTAATTAATTTTTAAATTAAATTTCCTTAAAATTCACCAGGAGAAAAATAAATAAATTAAAAAATTAAGGATGGTCGGTTAATAAAGACACATCTATGGGGAGCCCTTTAAATACACCACTAGAATTAATTAAATTTAAAAGATTTTCCAACGCTCTTATAAACAGAGCAACCTATAAAATTAAAAAGAAAATCAAAAATTTTTTTTTACCAATTTTGGTTGACAAGTAAAACGTTCCCAACTTTCTTTCATTCGAAAAGATGAATTTTCTCGATAATGAGAATATTTTCTTTTAAAAAATAAAATTAAAAAGAGATTAATTTTTAATTCCTTACTCTCTATAAAAAGGTTCAATTTTATATCCAATAATGTTAGAAACAGCCATTGCAATTCTTCGACAAACTCCAAAAGGATATATTTCTGGTAAATGCTCAAATAAAGGTTTTGCTAATTCTAAAGCTCCATGTTCAAGAACAGCACAAAGTAATCCTAATTTTTGGTTTGTATGAAGAACAGTCTAAATAAAATTTTAAGAAATTTAGAAAAATTAAGAAAAATTCCCCTAAAACCCTTACATCATCAAATTTTGTGCCAGCCAATTTTTTGTCTTCATTTTGTTGACATTGAATTGCTGCAGAGAAAGAAACGGCTGGGATCGTAGAAGGTTCAGGGCCATAATCATTAATTCCAAGAATCGAAGAAATTGGGAAAGTATCATTGGTAGAAGCCAAAAGACTTGCCTTAAAAAAATTTTATTTATTAAAGAAATATTTAACAAAAAAATAACATCAAAATATAATTTAAAACATTCGGAAAAAACTTCAAAAAATATTCAGGTCTTAGACGGATTTGAACCGCCGCTGCTGGATTCAAAGTCCAGAGTGCTAACCTCTAAACACCGTTGAGAGAATTCATTGCTTACTTAGCTTAGCTACCCTTTTCTTCTTTCATTTTTCTAGCAAAAAAAGTTTTTATTTTCGAAGAAAATTGAGAATAGAATTGAAAATAATGACAAGAAAAGATAAAATATTTAATGAGACAAAGGTATCTAAACAGTAATTTTATTGTATCATTCAAGGGTCTTGTAGTGTAGGGGTTAGCACTCTGGACTTTGAATCCAGCAGCGGCGGTTCAAATCCGCCCAAGACCTAGTAATTTTTTTGAGTTTTTTGAACGTTAAAAATTAATTTTGAAGACTTATTTTGTTTTTTAAAGTAATAAAAAAATTTTTTAAAACAAACTCCACTCGAAGAAATTGTCTCAGCACGGACAGACCGAACCCTAATTAATTCTGCCAATGTTTTACAATCTTCAATCGCCTCTTTTTGTGTTGGTGTTGCTAAATTAAAGACTGCAAGTATATCAACAAGATTTTCTTGAGCTAGTAAAGAAGAAAGGCGATAGAGAGACATTGGAGTGTATTCTGCGCGCTGGAAAAATAAGTTTGCGAATTTTATTTAATTTTTAAGGATTTGGTAGAAAAAGGTGAAAATGAGACGAAAGAGCATTTTCCCAATTTTCTATCAAAAAAAAAATTTGTAAGCCAAAATAGAATCAGAAAAATAAATTCATAAAAATAATTATAAAATTATAAACCTGACAAAAAATAAACTTCAAAGCCAAAATCGAAAATAAATCTTTCTGATCAACATTAAAATCACGAATAAGTTTAACAAAACGTCCATATTCATTTGGGGCATATTCAAAGCATTCAAGAATAATATCAACAACACGATTTGGATCCAAATTAAATTGACCTTTAAAAATAATTAAATAAATAATAATTTAAAAAATAAACCAATTAAACAATCAACAGTTAAAATCATTTCATCATTTCTAGATGATGGATGTAAAAGTTCTGTTATAAGTTTGGCATATCCTTCGCTTTCTTCTCGTAATAAATTGAATTTTAATTGTTTATAACTGAAAAAAAATAAGAGTAAAAGTATTAACGAAAATTAAAAATTTTTAAGAAAATTCCTTACTATATCCTCGTTTTGCTTTTTACAATTCTTGACTTGGTTGCCGGTTCATCTGCCCCTAGAGCATTTAATTCCAATGCAATAACTTCAGAGGGTAAAATCTTAAAGCAAAAAAAATCAAAATTGCTTTTAAATTTTCAGCAAAAAAACAAAAATTGTAAAAAGTAAAATTGAAAAAATTATTTTAAAATTTAATAAACCTCCTTTCCAATTTGTTCCAAAAAACGTCTAATTTCCACATCATTTTCTTCTTTTCGTTTACGTTCCTCATCAAATTCGGATTGAAGAGCTACCAGCACATCAAAAAGTAATGAAGCATTTTTTGAAGAATTATCCTTATAAAATTAAAAAAATTAAGAAGTTCAATGACGAAAATAAATTTCTTTAAAAGATTAGGTAATAAAAATCGAAAAGCCCGATTGGGTTAAACGCAGAAAAATATAATAATTTTGGCGTCGTCTATTTTGGCTTGTTTTATTCTCAAAGAGAATAAAACAAAATTATGACTTTTGTCAAGTCAAAAAACGAAAGGAAAAATAATCTTTCGGTTCCGCTCCAATAAATTAAAAGCTAGAAAATTATTTTAATAAAAATACCACAATAGTTCTCAATTTTCTAATTGTTGTATCTTGATCATTCCTATGAGAAATAAAAGACCTCAAAATATCAAACATTTTGCCAATTTCATCTCCTTCAGTAAATGATGAGGAAACGGCTGTATTTAAAGAACTTGTTGAAGAACTCATTTCTAAAAAATAAAAAAAAATATTTTAAGAATTACAGTGAGTAGATAATTTAAAAAAATTTTTTTAAACAAAAAAAATAAATATTTAAATAAATTAAAATTAATTAATTTTGGAAGCAAAAAAATATTTTTAAAATATTTATTTAAAAAAAAAAACAACAAATTTTAAATAAAAAAAAATAAAATTCCAAAGAATTTTCTTAATATTAATTTAATAATTCCCTATAATTTATCAACAAGTCGGTCGGAGCACATCAATATATTCTAAAAGAAAAAAAAAAGAAAAAAAATTAAAAAGAAACTTTTTTGAATTTTGAAAGGATAATTGCTCTTCAACTTAACCAAGGTCTAAAAAATTTTTTCGGAAAGGATGGGGAATAATTTAAAAAAAGTTTCAAATTCCCTTGCAATCTTGCCTTTTAATTTTATTTTATAAGAAATAAGGTCAGAAATAAATAAAATAATTTTATTAAAAAATTACGTTCAAATTGCAGTTTTTCTTCAATATTTCGACTTTTAATTGTATCCTCATGATTTTCAATAAAATAAACATCTTCATCATCAATTTTTCTCCAACGAAAATGAGAAGCGTAAAAAGCAAGTTCTTTATCTTAAAAATTAAAAAATAAAATTTTTTTAAAATATTTTCAAAAAACCATCAATATCTCCCAATAACATAACCAAATTTTGTTTGTAAATACGTTGGTAGGTAACGTTAATTACTTGGCAAGCATCTAAATTTTAAAAAAATTCTAGAGTTTAAACGTTTCATTTAAAAACTTTTAAAAGAGATGAGAAAAGAAAAAAATTTTTTTTTAAATATTTTTCCAATTCAAAAATCTTTTCCAGAATTATCAAAAATTTTGGGATTTCTAAGATTAATTAATTTTTTCAAAAATATAAATTCCAGGATTTAAATACAAATATTATTCATGTCAGTATCACTTTAAAAATATTTTCATAAAAATTTTTCTGCCAAAAAATTAACAAAAAAAAATTCGTAAAAATACAAGCCATAATAAAAGTCCAAAAAATTAAAAATAAGACGGTCAAAAAATGAAAAATGGCAATAAAAATATTATAAAGTTAAATAAATATTCGAAAAAAATATAAAATTTAAAAAATCACTAACAATTTCTAATAGCTTCTTTAAATCCTTTAATTGACTCAACAATTTGTTTAATATCATTAGATTGAGAAAATGATTCATCAGAAGATTCTGAAGGTTTGTAACGTCCATTCAATAAACGCCAAAATTTGACAAAATTGCAAGATTCGAGTAATGCTCCAATTGATAAAACACGACGAACTTCCTTTAAAATTAAAATAAATTATTTTATTACTAATAAAAAAAGATTTAGAAAAATGAAAAAAAAGTATTAAAAAATTAGATAATTTCCTTTATATTCCCAAAAATTAAAAATAAAATACAAGAAAATCACAGGAAGATAGAAAATATTTATAAAAATATTTCTAGCAAAATTCACAAAAGAGAAAAATAATTTTAGTGAAAAAATCTTAATTTAAAAAAATTAAATCATACCAAAGTATTAACTTTATCAGCCTCTAACAAATATTTAGCTAATGCAAAATCATTACGAGGAAAATTTGTCATTGTTTTAAGTAAAACCAAACAAACATATTTTTCATTGTAAAGGTTTGGATTTAACTTTGAAAAAATTGTTTTTTAAATTAAAAATAATCTAATTTAAAATAAAAACCTGATAAAGCTTCAAAAGAGTCATTAAAATATCCTTGTCATATTTAGTCTCTAAAATTTAAAAAAAATGTAAAAATTAATTGATAGAAAAAATTAGACAAGGACGAGACTTTAAGGGCAAAAATCCCGAAAATTCGGGTTACTCAAAAAAATAAAGATTCCGAACGACAGGATCAAAAAAAACCCTTCCATAATACTACCCTGTTCAGATCTCTATTATAAATCTTTAAAAAATACCAGAAATCATCAATTGAACAGCATATTCAAGTTGCGCAACTTGTGTAGGATTGTAACGATTAATGCCAGAAATATCAATATGTGCTCGTGCCTCTTCAAAAGAACGGCCAATAATTGGTTGTTTTGTAGGGTCCTCCATTAAAATAAAATTTTCTAAAGATTTTTTAAAAAAATTCCTGAAAATTTAATAAAAATGAAATTAACATTAGAAGATATTCAATTAAATAAAAATAAATATTAACCAAGAACACGGAAAATTGGAGTTAATTTATTTAAAGAAATATAACAAAATTAATTAACAAAAAAGAGAAATTTTTTCTTAATTTTTGTTTATCGCCAATTTCTTAAAGCACACAATTTAACAGTCCTTCCAGATTTGTCATGTCTATTAGTTATATGTCTTTGAAGATTTGGTTTAGTAATACAAGCATAACAACAATATGGACAAGTATAAGGACGCTCACCGGTATGAGAACGAAGATGGACGCGTAAAGCAGATTTTGTTCTTTAAAAAAATAAATTTAAATTTAAAAATTAAAATAAAAAACCTAAAAGGTCTAAGACAATATCCACAATTAAAAGGCATCTCTCCTGTATGAATACGATTATGGACAGCCAAATTGTGTTGAAATAATTTCCGCCCGCACAAATTGCATTGAACACGGATGGGAAGTGAAGAACAATTTACAATAGGCTTTTGATGATTTGTAGTTGTTTTACAATTTTGTTTACCTTTTGACGTTGATGTATTTAAACTAAAAAAACCTGACGTAAATGAAGAGGGAGGATTATTTGAGTAGCCATTAGATCTGTTGATAAAAATAAAAGTCAATTGAGTAAGGATGGAGCTGGTCATTTACAAGGCCTGTATCGAGTAAAACCCAGGCATTTTTAGAGGTGTTTTTGCTAGGTAAGTTCAACCAAAAGTTTCCACCAAATCCCTTTATTTACAGATAAAAAAACCTATTCAATGTCTCATGCTGACGTACAACAGATCTAACACAATGATTAAAATGAGAGTAATAAGCCTCGTCTTCTGTTTGTTGAAAACTAGTTCCACATTCATTGCAGATTAAATTTTGAGGAGGTTGTATAGATGCTGGAACATTTTTGGTCAATAAATCGGATGAATGGCTATCATTTTCCAAATTTACTGTTGAAGAAGGAGACATTAAATATTCCTAAAAATTCTTGTAAAATTAAATTTAAAAAAAGAAAATAAACTATAGGTTGTTCATAATTCATTAGTTGAGGAGAAATAACATCAGTAAATTGTTGAGAATAATTAATATCATGATGGTCATCCAAAATGGCAAGAGAATCCTCAAAATTGTATGAAGGCGACTTTAATGTAAATATCCCATTTTCTTCATAATGTTGATGGAATGAATTATTAAATGTAGAAAAAGAGTCGTAATCGAATTCTGTGAGGTTCATCGACAAAATTTCTTTAATATTCTTAAAGAAAAATTGAAATTAGTTTTTGATCAAAGAAATATTTACTTTAATTTTTTCCATTTTTAAATTAACGTTAATTTTGGCATAATGTTTTAAATTAAAAGAGTATGTCAGATTGGAGACAGGCAGCTAAAGGAGATTTAAAATTAGTATAAAAAGCATCGTATTCGCTCTAAAGTTCATTTTTCACCTTTTTACTTTTGTCGCGCTTTCAAGTTTTTGATTTATTTTTGATTTGTTTTTCACATTTCCTTTTTTTTCTCGCTTTGTTTTAACTTTCCTTGATCATTCTTCTTTTTAGAAACCATATATACGTTCTTTTGATCTACAAAACTTTCAATCAAAATGTCATCGAAATATGATCGTTCAATTACCATTTTCTCGCCAGATGGCCGCCTGTTCCAAGTTGACTACGCACAGGAAGCGGTTAAGAAGGGATCTACAGCTGTTGGTGTCAAGGGCAAGGATTGCATCGTCATTGGGGTTGAGAAGGTATTTTTAGTTATGAGTTGAGCTTTTTAGTAAAAAATCTTTTTCAGAAGTTTGTTCCTGTTCTCCAAGACGACCGGACCATGCGGAAGATTTTCAAATTGGACGGCGTGAGTTTGAAACTTTTCCTTTTGAACAAACAATTTTATTTTCTAGCACGTGATGGCTGCATTTGCTGGTTTAAGTGCGGATGCTCGTGTGTTGATTGACCGTGCTAGGTTGGGCATATTTTTGATTATTTTTTAAACTTTCTTTCTAGAATTGCCTGCGAAAACTACAAATTGACATTGGAAGATCCTGTCACACTTGAACACATTTCTCGTTCAATTGCTGATCTGAAACATGTTTGCCTATATATTTTTGATTCAAAATATATTCCCTTCTTTTTAGGAATATACTCAAACAACTGGTCGTCGTCCATTCGGCATCTCAATGATTATTGGGGGATTTGATCCTGATGGAACTCCACATCTTTATATTACTGAGCCTTCTGGTGTTTATTACGAATTGCTTGCTGGTGTAGTTGGGCGTAATGAAAAGGTGGTCAAGGAATATTTGGAAGAACACTACAAAGATGAGACAACCGCAAATCAACATGCAGCGCTGAAACTTGTCGTCAGGGCTCTTATTCCGGTTGTCCAGACTGGGGCACGCAACATGGAGATTGCGGTAATTTCTTTAAAAATTGTTTTTGAGGATTAGGACAAACTTTTTTTAAATTATTTTTAATTTATTAGGTTATGACACGTGATAGTCAGCAAAATTGTGTTCAGCGTGTGCTTGCTACTACAGAGGTAGAGGCGATTTTGCAGCAAATCGAATCTGAATCGATGGAAATTGCTTAGACATTTCTTTGATTTTTTCAAGTAGTATATTATTTTTTGCTTTCTTTTTCTGTTAAATAAATCTGGATGCTTTGGTGATGAGTTTTAATGGGATACCGTTTTGGTGTTGGTATTTTAGACGAACTGTCCAAACCAGTTGGTTGAAAATCAAAGATAGAATGTTAACTTGATAAGACTTGGAGATAATTATTACAAACAAGTGATTTATTCACATCCGTCCCTCCTATTGTTTACAATTTAATCGGCCATTCAAAACTTTTCCTGGAAATAACTCATTACTTGTTGTTTCTGCAAAAATTGTCCGCAAGAAAAAAAATATCCGCAAAAAAATTGTCAGCAAAATTTTAAAAGAAAAATCTCTAGTAAAAGAATTTTAAAAATCAAAATGTTTCTTATTTTTATTTTAAAAAAATTTTTAAATTAATAACGGAATTAATCTGTCAGCTTCAAATATTTTTCTACAATAAGCACATCTTGTTGTAAAATTATTTTTATCAATAAAATCAGGAATGCATTGAATACAAAATAAATGTCCACAGGGAAGGCATAATTGTTGTTTATTTGAATAACAAATATTACATTTACGAAACTATTAAAAGAAAATTTAAAAAAAAAAATAAAATTCTTAAAAAAACCTCGTTTTCTTCATTTTCTGTAAAATTTAATTTACATTGTTTAAAGGAATGCAATAAAATTGTAATTAATTTAATGGCTGTAGCAATGATAATAATTAAACGAAAAATGTTTGAGAACTGAAAAAAAAATTTTTTTTTAATTAGAAAAGGATTGAGGACAACATGTCCAAAAATTTTAAAAAGATGAGGAAAGATTCTTGGTAAGGACTGAGAGACCTCCCACGAACCTCCCCACGAATTCTCGTTTAAAAAACAATGGAAGAACAGATAAAAAGTCCAAGAAAATGGCTGGCATTTAAAATAAACATTTACGGAGTACTTTTTGAATAAAATTTCCAACCCAAATTTTTAATAAAAATTAAAAACCTTATTTTGTTGAGGTCGAATGCTTAAATAAGAAATTCCAGCAATTCTTTTACCAAAAGTAAAACCTTCAAATTTTGATATTTCTGATAAGGATTTGAATATATTAACAAAATTTAGCCTTTAAATTTAGAGAAAATTTATTTAAAAATTAATAATTAAAAAGAAACCTCAAAAATGTTTTTAAATTAATTCCAAAAGGAAAGAAATTTAAAATTTGATAATTATTTGGAAGAAGTAAAAAAGTATCAATAAAAACAAAAATCAGTCGTTGTAAGAGTGAAGGCAATTTTCTAGATGAATTTGTTTGTAATAGACCAACATATTCCTCTCCTAGAGATTGCATACCTTAAAAATTACAAATTTTTGACATTTTGAAAAATTTTCGTTAGTTGACATTTTGAAACTTTTGTTCTTATTGACATTTTTTAATTTGGCATTTTAAAATATTTCTAATTATTTGACATTTTGAAATCCGAAGAAATATTAAAATTTTTAAAAAATTAAAAAATACCCAAAATATTCGTTGAAGAAAAATAAACAAAATAACTCAATGCAGGTATAAATCTTTGATGTTTGATATATTCAAGATCGCTGAAACATGTTCTAAAAAGTTGTTGTAAACGCTCATTTATAAGTTTTAGTTGTTCTTCATCTCTTCTTCTGGAAATTATTACTTCACAAAAATCAGCAGTTGCCATAAATAAATTAAAGGAAAATGGTTAAACTAAGGAAAAATAATTTGAGTTAATTAAGGTAAAAATAAGAAACAGAAAATATGAATAATATTTACGAGCAAGACTTTAGTTGCTAACTAAAGTAAATGTTGTCTAGAGTCTGTCAATCTTACAGCCATTGTAATTGATTTTGTCTGACTCTAACATACTTGAAGAATTTTAAATCTTGTAGACGAAATGTGTTATTTTGAATAGTTTACCCAAATGTATGTTGGTGAAATGACAATTTTATTTTAATAATTTTCAGTTTGTCTCGCTTTCCTTTTACTATTTAAGCTGATTTTTTTATTAGTCAGTTATTTTTTAGATTTTGTTTTTTATTGTTTTCATTTCCATTGTTTATGTTTTATTTAATTTAGGTAATTTTGACATTAAATTTAAAAAAATTATGGATTTCAACACAGTTATTGCTAGTCAACCAATAGTTATTGACAATGGTTCAGGAATTTTGAAAGCTGGTTTTGCTGGTGAGAATGCACCAAAATGTATCTTTGGGAATTATGTTGGAAGGCCAAAGCATACAAGAGTTATGGCTGGAGCTTTGGAAGGAGACTGTTTTATTGGTTTTTTTTTGTAAAAAAGTTTTCAAAATTTTTAATAATTCTTAAAGGACCCAAAGCTCAAGAATATAGAGGGCTTCTTGCATTAAAATACCCAATGGAACACGGAATTGTGACAGATTGGAGTGATATGGAAAAGATTTGGCAATATATTTATTCAAGTGATCAGCTTAGGGTAAATTATTTACTTAAAAATGTTGTTTTATTATACATTTTGGTTTGTAGGCTTTAAAATCTTATTTCTCAAGGAATTGAGAACGGTTTAATTTCATGATTCCAATAGTTTTTCAATTAAACCAGACATTTTCCTAAAGAATTTTTGGGTACTCTGATCCCAAATTAATCTGGAGATCACTAAAAAATACTAATTTGGACCTGGAATTTTTAGAATCCCTCAAGATCCTTTCCGGAGCTTATGAGCGGTTCCATAATCTCAAAACTTTTTTTATTTCTCTCATATACTTAACATTTTGTCACAAAAATAAAATTTTCAGTCAGAACCTAGTGAACATCCAGTATTGTTAACGGAAGCACCATTAAATCCTCAAACTAATAGGGAAAAAGCAGCAGAAATCTTTTTTGAGACTTTTAATGTTCCTGCTCTTTATATACAAATTCAGGTTTTTTTCTTTCAAATTTTAAGATTTTAAGTTGAATTTTTAGGCAGTTCTAAGCCTTTACTCTTCTGGTAGAACAACTGGTGTGGTTCTTGATTCTGGGGATGGTGTTACTCATGTTGTGCCTATTTTTGAAGGGTTTGCTGTTGAACATGGGTTAATAATTTTATTTTTAAAATTGCTTTTCGCCCGATGTGAGAAATTTATTAGGATTTGTTCCAAAGGGAGTAATTGATCAAGAAGACGTTTTTCATTCATTCTCCCCTCCCCCATTGCATCTTATCACTCCAAAAATTTCCTATCTCTTTTTAAGTATTCAACGTATTGATATTGCTGGCCGTGATGTGACTCGCTATCTCAGATTATTATTACGAAAAGAGGGTCATATATTCAGCAAGACAAGTGAATTTGAAATTGTAAGAGAAATTAAAGAACAAAAATGTAAACTTTACTCAACACCGCTTAAAGATGATTCTGTCACTACTGAATCTACAACAAAGGTTTCTTTACATAATTTTTGAATATTTTCTTATTTTTTATATTTTTAGGTCATTTATCCACTCCCAGATGGTTCAAAAATTGAAATCGGTGCGGCACATTACAGAGCTCCGGAAATTCTTTTTCGACCAGAATTGATAGGAGAAGAATGTGATGGAGTGGCACATTGTCTTTCTAATGCTATTTTTGTGAGATTCTTTTTGATATTCTTTTTTAATTTAATTTCAGAAATGTGATGTTGACTTGCGCAAAAAGTTATATGAAAATATTGTTCTAAGTGGTGGTTCTACAATGTTTCAAGGATTTGGCGATCGATTACTTACTGAAGTGAATTAATTTAATTAAAAATTTTTAAAAACAATTTTCTTTCTTTTTAGATGCGAAGACTTGGACCAAAAGACGCAAAAATACGTATTTTAGCTCCACAAGAACGTATTTATTCAACTTGGATTGGTGGTTCTATTCTAGCTTCATTGGACACGTTCCGTAAAATTTGGGTTACAAAACAACAATATGAGTCAATTGGGAAAGGAATTATTACAAGAAAAACGTTTTAATTTTAGTTATTTTGAAAAAATGATTTTTAATTTTATTCCGTTTATTTATTCCGTTTTTTTTTCTTTTTTTTAATTTTATTCCGGCTCGAATTAAAGTAATTATCTCAATGTACCAAAGACTTGAAAATTTAAACTTAGCCTAAAAATAAATTAAACTTAAATATATTTTTTAATTATGCAAATTTTCAAAAATAATTCAGAAACAAATTTACTTTACCAAAATATACACAAAAAACAAATAAATTAAATATCCAATTAAATAAGCAAATAAAACAAACAACAAAATAAATGACAAAAAAGGGATACCGCACGAAAGTTTTTAAAAAGACTAACCCAAAATTAACCCAAACTAAATCAATGGAAAAACTACATACACATAATTATCTCAATGTACAATTCTTAAGACACATGGTGACAATTGGGGATGGGGTAAAACAATAAGATTTTTATTTACGATTCCGGGACTCCAAATCTTGCCTTAACCCTTCTCGTCATACCATTTTTATTTTTTTTTATTTTGTTAATAAAAAATCTATCATATAAATATTAAACTTAGGAAACATCTAATGGTATGACAAGAAGGTTGGCAAGATAGTGTTTAAATCAACCCCAGCCTAAGCGGCATCTCACACGACCATCCTAATCATTAAATGATTAGGATGGTCGATGTTATGTGGAATAAAATTATTAACGATACGAACATTATCACCCTCAAAGAAAACT